>JARYGA010007492.1:0-104556 GCA_030545235.1 Helianthus tuberosus
AATGTGGGGTGCATGTGAGTCCCAGGGAGGCTTAATAAGTGTGAAAGGGGTTCTACTCAATCGCAATCCTTATCTTTTCCACTCTTCTTATATAGAATCATGAGCGGACTTGGCGGACGTAACGGTGGACTTGGAGGTGGCCGCGGCGGTGAACGTGGCAACATTGTGATGACCCAGGCAGAGTTGACAGATCTGATTAACACACGTATGGCTGAGGCTTTGGCATCCCAGCAAGCTGGTACGATACATACCAGACAAAGCATAACCCTTAGTTATTTTGATCGATTCTCATTCGTGCGTCGTATTTCCTTTTGTTTTAGGTCAACATGCAAACCAAAACTAGAACAACCCACATGTGTGTACGTTCAAAATGTTCATGGATTGCAAGCCCCAAACTTTCAGTGGAGCCGAAGGTCCTGTGGGACTACTCCATTTGTTCGAGAAAGCTGAATCTGTCTTTGCTATGTGTAACTGTCCAGCTGGGGACAGGGTGAAGTTTGTGTCTGGCACCTTGGAGGATGGTACCTTGACTTGGTGGAATGCTCAGGTGCAGATGCTAGGCATTGAGATGGAAAATGTGACTACTTGGGTCAATTTCAAGGAGTTGATACGGGAAGAGTACTTCCCTCGTGACGAAATTCAAAAGCTGGAAAACGAATACTATAACTTGAAGATGGTGGGGTCTGAGATCGAGGATTATACGAAATGGTCTCACGAGCTAGCGAGCATGTGTCCTAACATGTCCCGACCACCACACCGAAAGATTGAACTGTACATCAAAGGCTTAGCACCACAAGTCAAGGGTTTGGTTACGGCAGCAAATCTTGACAATTTACCGAGGATCATTAGATTGGCTCACAAGATCACCGATCGGGAGGTGGAGCGTGGCTCGTTGCCACCACGTGCTACTACCACTACTACTTCTACTACTACCCCCACCACTGACAACAAGCGCAAAAGGAATGATGTTGACAAGGCGACCAATTCGAACCAGTCGCAAAAGAAGCCTGACAACAACAACAGTCGCAGTTTCAGCCAGTCATCTTCAGTCAACCAGAATCAGAACAACAGTCAAACTTCGGGTTCTTATGCGGGAAAACAGCCGAAGTGGAGCAAGTGCGACTTCCACCACTATGGCCCGTGTAACCGAACATGTCAAAGGTGTGACAAATTGGGTCACATGGTGTCGCAACCCCCACCCCCTATCTGTCCCGGGAATGGGCGGCCGCGAGACCAGTTTTGGTGGTATCGTTTTGTTTATCATTTTGACAGCGGAAATTTCATCAGGACCCGTAGTTAGGAAATGTTTATCAGAGTAAATACCACACTTTTATTGTATTAAACATATTGGTATAAAACCCAAGTTTTCATTACAAACATTTTCATAGGGAAAATCCCCATTTTATTGAATAAAACATCTTCTTTTATTTAGGTAACTTTTATAGCCATTTTTCCAAGCCTTCAGTGCTGTCCAGCTGGCTTCTAGTTGGCTTTCACATTTTGTTACCTGAAACGCGTTTAAAAATATTTTGTCAGTGGGAAATACTGGTGAGTGAATCCCAGTTTAATAAAGAAGAGTTTTATCCATAAACAGTATTGAGAGCGAGTACAATGTTTATGTCTACACAATTACTCATTCAGTACTATCAATCCTGACTTGTGGGTCATATTACACATTGGCTAACTCTTTGTCCAATGGTAACGTATTCCACATTTTGTATACAAAACCCCAACATACCGGTAGTAATTGAAGAACTACAAAGACTCAATCACTGCTTAATCGCATTGTAAAACATTTTATGTTTTGTAAAAACAATTTACAAAAAGGAGATTACTCACATTGCTGTCTTAGGTTTTCTATAAGGGTTTCCTGGTGATTATCTATAATTTACACAAATGTACATATGTTAGTATAATAACCCCTAATATTTACATTAGTAATACCCTCCCAAAGACGGCATTCCAACGACTACGTCGGGTAGAACCTTGACAGCTGTTACGGAACCCTGGATCAATCGGGCAACGTATCTAATACGTAATCGGGGTTATAATACTTACAACGGGGTAGAACTTCGTTAATTAGGGGGATATTATACCCGAGGATTACTTCTACTACATAGAATTTCGAGAGAGAAAGAAACTGAACGATTTGTGAACTGTGCTCGTCGACTCAATTTATAGGGCTGAATTCGGACCTTGTCGCGCCCCGCGTAGCAATTCTTTAGGGCCTACGCGGCCCGCGAGGGTGGCTAGGGTAGGCCCTAGCCTTGCTGACTTGACACGTAGCTTCGACACGGTGACGACACGTGGCGGCACCGGGCTGCGCCTCATGTCTACTTGGTCGCGGCCCGCGTAAGAAGCAGTCATAGGCTACGCGCCCCGCGACAGCCTTTAAACTTTTGTTTTTATTTTATGAGTTAATTGCCAAAATCGCCCCTGAGGTTTGGGCACATTTGCCATTTTCGTCCGAAATGAAGGTTTTGTACCATTTTGCCCCCAACGTTTGTAACTTTTTGCCATTTTCATCCAAATACCTAACCAAGTTAATTTATACCATATTATGGGTATTTTTGAAATTTCTCATTAATAAGGGGGTAATTTGTAAATAAGTTTACCATATATATATATCTGTCTTTTATCCCTTACATTCATCTTTAAACACCCATTTACACTTACACAGGGGAGAAAAAGTATATACCTAAAAAATTCTATACGAAAACTACATACCGGATACTACTGAGCGAAAAGTGCCGCCCCCCCACCCCTTCTATCTTGTGCCCCTGAACCTACCCCACTCCTAAACGACTTATGTTTTTCATTCCCGGTATTTTTTTTCAAAGCTACATGTCCATCAAAGGCACATAAGCCCGTATTTTGTCGATAAGGGAATTTTCAGTTGGGATTTTTAGCCATTTTAAGTCGGATTAATCGATATGAAATTCATTTGAAAGTTAGGTGGACAATTTTAACTTTGTAATAGTTGAGTAAGTTAACAAGTTATTTTATATATTTTTTTTATACACCTAACATATTTTATTGATGAAATGTAAAATGATATGTAACTTGACGTTGAAGTCACTAAAGAATAGAGGTTGATGACTTGATGTATCGCAATATACCTCAATCCATTCTATGAAAAGACATATCTGTTTGAATTATGTAACCACAAGACACAGTTTGAGTACATAAAATTGTTTACAAATTGTTTACAAACACCCATATGAATGTAAGGGATAAAAGACAGATATATATATGGTAAACTTATTTACAAATTACCCCCTTATTAATGAGAAATTTCAAAAATACCCATAATATGGTATAAATTAACTTGGTTAGGTATTTGGATGAAAATGACAAAAAGTTACAAACGTTGGGGGAAAAATGTACAAAACCTTCATTTTGGACGAAAATGGCAAATGTGCCCAAACCTCAGGGGCGATTTTGGCAATTAACTCTTATTTTATTTTTAATGCTATATCGTATTTTGGGCTCGGTTTTCACATACGGGGTGCATTTTAAGACATATAGGGATATTTTAATATATATTAGGGCATTGAAAATAATTAGGAGGGTTGTTATATCCTCCCCACCTTGTTTTAGAGCTCGTCCTCGAGATCTACTGGAATAGGTATGGATATTTGTTTTGCATTTCTGATTCAAGCTCCCATGTATATTCTGGTCCTCTTTTGGAGTCCCATTTCACTTTGACCAGAACTAATCTTTTGTGCTTGAGGTTCTTAACATTCCTGTCTTCAATCTGTAGAGGCCTTTCTACAAATTTTAACTGTTCATTTACCTCTATATCTTTAAGAAGTACTACGAGTGATTCATCAGCTAAACACTTCTTGAGATTAGATACATGAAATACATCATGTATTCCTGCCATTTCCTCTGGCAGTTGTAGTTGATAGGCTACAGGTCCTATTTTTCTAATAATCTCAAAAGGTCCAACATACCTGGGGCTTAGCTTTCCTCTTTTGATGAATCTTACCACTCCTTTCCAAGGAGAGACTTTCAATAACACTTTATCTCCTACTTGGAATTCCAAGGGCTTTCGTCGGTTATCAGCATAACTCTTTTGTCGATCACGTGCTGCTTTCAGTCGTTCCTTGACTTGAATGATCTTGTCTGTCGCTTCTTGTACTATCTCAGGTCCAGATAGTTGCTTTTCTCCAATTTCTGCCCAACAGACCGGCGTTCGGCACTTTCGTCCATAAAGTGCTTCGAATGGTGCAGCATTAATACTTATGTGATAACTGTTATTATAAGAAAATTCTATCAATGGTAAATGATCGTCCCAATTACCTCCGAAATCAATTACACAAGCACTAAGCATGTCTTCCAGTGTCTGAATTGTCCTTTCGCTTTGTCTGTCCGTTTGTGGATGATAAGCGGTGCTTAGATTCATCTTGGTTCCCATGGCTTTTTGGAAACTTGTCCAAAAATGAGAGGTAAAACGACTATCTCTGTCAGAAACAATTGATAGAGGAATTCCATGTAATGAAACTATTTCATTTACATATAATTTAGCTAATTGTTCCATACTTAAAGTTTCTTTCATCGGTAGGAAATGAGCTGACTTGGTTAGCCTGTCTACAATCACCCAGATTGTATCATTACCTTTTCTTGTTTTGGGTAATTTGGTAACAAAATCCATTGTTATCAATTCCCATTTCCAAACAGGCATTTCTAACTGTTGCAATAAACCTGAGGGTTTCTGATGTTCAGCTTTGACTTGTGAAAAAGTTAAACACTTTGCAACATATGGTGCTATATCCTTTTTCATTCCTATCCACCAAAAATTCTTCCTTCAATCCTGATACATCTTATCACTTACAGGATGCATCGTATACTTAGACTTATGGGCTTCTTCTAATATACGGTGACGTAGGTTTCCTAATTTAGGTATCCACATTCTTTTCTTATGGAATCTCCAAATTCCATCCGTTCCTTGTTCCAATTCCTTAATCATTCCTTTTAATTTTTCAGTATCATCCTTAATTACTGATTCTTGTGCTTTTCTAATCTGTTCATTTAAATCTACTTGTAGATTTAACTTAAGAGAACGTACTCTTTTTGGCTTTTCGTGATACTTTCGACTTAAAGCATCAGCTACTACATTTGTCTTTCCTACATGGTATAGGATATCACAATCAAAATCACTAAGTATCTCCATCCAGCATCTTTGTATCATATTCAATTCTTTTTGCCCAAAAACATACCTTAAACTCTTATGGTCGGTGAATATGGTAACTTACTACCGTAAAGGTAATGTCTCCAAATTTTAAGGGCAAAAATTATAGCTCCTAACTCTAGATCATGGGTTGAATAATTCTCTTCATGATTCTTAAGTTGTCTAGAGGCGTAAGCTATAACCTGTTGACGTTGCATTAATACACATCCATAACCTAACTTAGAAGCATCACAATAGATTACAAAAGCTTCAGTTCCTTCTGGTAACGCTAGTATGGGTGCGTTGGTTAGTCTTTGCTTAAGAATTTTAAAGGCTTCTTCTTGTTTTGGTCCCCATTCAAACTTAACGGATTTACAAGTTAACTTAGTTAAGGGAATGGCTATTCTAGAAAAATCTCGAATAAACCTTCTATAATAACCGGCCAATCCTAAGAAACTTCTAACTTCAGTTGGTGACTCAGGGGTTTTCCATTTGGTAATTACCTCAATCTTGGTGGGATCTACATGAATTCCTTCATGATTCACTAGATGTCCAAGAAATTGTACTGGTTCTAACCAAAACTCACACTTTGAAAATTTAGCATAAAGCTTTTCTTTTCTCAATAAACTTAGAAGTGCGTGCAGATGCACTGCATGTTCCTCTTTTCTCTTAGAATAAATAAGAATATCATCTATAAAAATGATTATGAATTTATCCAAATATGGCTTACATATTCGGTTCATAATGTCCATGAATGCAGCTGGGGCATTGGTTAAACCAAATGGCATGACAGTAAATTCATAATGGCCATACCTTGTTCTGAAAGCGGTCTTAGGAATGTCCTCTTCCTGTACCTTTAATTGATGATATCCTGACCTTAAATCAATTTTAGAGAAAAACCGTGCTCCTTGCAACTGATCAAACAGATCGTCGATTCTTCGTAATGGATACCGATTCTTAATCGTGACCTTGTTCAATTCACGGTAATCAATGCACATACGCATTGATCCGTCCTTCTTTTTAGCGAATAAAATCGGTGCTCCCCATGGTGATGAGCTTGGTTGTATGAATCCTTTCTCCAACAATTCATCTAATTGTTTCTTTAGTTCCTGCATTTCTGCGGGTGCCAAACAGTAAGGTTCTTTGGCAATTGGTGCAGTTCCTAGTATTAAGTGGATTCTGAATTCAACTTCTCTGTCTGGAGGTTGCCCTGGTAGCTCTTCTGGAAATACATCTGAAAACTGGGATACAACTGGAATATCCTTTAATTCTTTTCCTTTAGAGTTAGTGATTATGGAAATAAAATACACTAATGATCCTTTTCTTATATAACTTGTTGTTTTCATCACAAAGATGAATTTTGTGGATTTAGAGGTTTTATTTCCTTTAATTGTGATCTTTTCAGCTCTTGGTGAATTTACTTGAATTGACTTTTGATCCCATAAAATACTGGCTTTATTGGCTATTAACCAATCCATTAACATCAAATCCTTCCAGATTCATTGGGTAAAGGTTTGCAATAAATCTCTGATTTAAAATTTCTATTCTTGCTCCCTGCAAGATTTCAGAAATCTTAATGGTTTCACGCTTGTTATTCCACCACGTTTTCCCAACTCAGCAGCTCTTTCAGCAATCCTTTTAGAACGTTGTTCACGCTTGTTATTCCACCACGTTTTTCTAACAACAATCAAAATAAATGGTCGGGAGGATATCAGGGTAGTAAGAATTATCAGAAAAAGAATGTTCAGAACAAGAAGTTTGCTACGAAAAAGGTGTTTGTGAACAGTTCAAGTTCACTTTCTGATGAGGAGTCTGAAATCTTTTTAAAATCAAACAAAGAGTTCTTTGAAAAGAAGGCCTCACAGCCTCAGTCTGAAGGCTCAAGTCGGGTAGTTGACACCCGAACATGCTTCAAATGTAATCAAGTTGGACATATTGCACGAAAGTGTACCAACTTGAAGCCTAAGACTGAAACTGTGAAGAATTCTATCAAGAGAGATGTTGCGAAAGGAAAGGCTCCATTAATTGTTGAGAAAAATGTTTTGAAAAAGGAAAACACCAAGATAAAAAATGAACCTGTTAAGAATTCGACATCTAAAAATGACAAATTTTACCAACGGGTTGAATCACCTCAACAAACATGGAAGCCAAAAGTTGTTGAAAAGAAAGTAGATTCACCAAAGGTGTCTGAAACTAAAAAATCATCATCTTCAACCAAGAAGATGTATGTACCTTTGAAGTTTTATGAGAAACAAAAATCGACTTCTGAAAAGAAGTATGTGGTGAAGAAAAATCAATCAGCTGGTCAAACTCAAAAGGACGAATTTTTCTTATTCAAAGAGGTTGAAGTTGGGACTGCTGAAAGCCTTAAAATGAATGATAAAAACTTTCCGCCACTTTACACTAAAACAACTCACCTTAATTTCAAGTTACCCAAGTCAAAAGAGGCTTGGGTAGCATCAAAATCTCATTAAATGCTTTTGATATGTGCAGGAGCTTCCGAGATCCGTTTCACGTTGGATTATGGATAGTGGAGCTTCTCGGCACATGACAGGAAAGATAGCTCTGCTGTATGATGTCAGAAATATCAATGGAGGTTATGTTGGGTTCGCTGGTAACCAAGGTGGTAGAATTGTTGGTGAAGGAACGTTATCCAACGGGATCGTCACATTTTCCCACCTTGGAATTTTGTTTTCTTCAGATTCAATTGGTGTCTGATCTGTTGGAGGAACAATTCCCAATCTACGTTTTCCCAACTCAGCAGCTCTTTCAGCAATCCTTTGAGAACGTTGTTCACGCTTGTATACTTTCAAGAACTCATCAATCTCTAGATCTCTCCATTTTGTCTTCCAGTATCTTCCAGAGTTGATATCTTTTGCGTAACAAACATCCACAACTTTTTGATATTGCAAAGCTTGCTCTCTATCAGGTCTCTCATAGACTATCTTGTTGTAGAACAGACAATCGATATCTTTCTTCGAGCAGTTAACAAGCCACATAGGATCTAACACACAGATCCTTCTTGCTTCTCCTGTGGACTTGTTATTTAAAGAGATTATTGCTTCAGCTGTAGTTTGATTATACAACCACCCTTCAAACTCATCGTGGAAATCTTGCTCCATCGCCCGTAACGGCATATTCTTCAAACAACTTGGAGGTTTGATATCCAGAGTAATATCCTTTTCACCACTTTCTAAGATTCTGACAATCTGTTGAGGAAAGTGTGGTTTCCAATCAGGATATCTTTTCTCAGCTTGCAGCTTCACATAATTCCATAACCTTTGATCATGTTGTCTGACATCCAACCCATGGTAATATTCTTTGATGTTCTTTGTTTTGACCAGCTCATCTATATCCCACCATGGCAGAGTTTTGATATCAGACAAGAACTCAAAATATTGTACACCCTGTTCTCTTCTGATTGCATAAACTTTCAAGTCTTCCAAATATCCCCATGAGAGAATGTCACCCCAAGAGAGTTCTTTGTCGTGTGTAAAGAATTGAAGTGCTCTTAGTTTCTTTCTCTCTTTTGGCATGACTTTGTACCATTTCTTTCTTTCTTCTGCAAGATTTTCTCTCGGTATGGTATTTGGAATACCTTCTGCAGACACTTTCTCCACTATCTTTCTTCTAATTTCTTCTTCATTTCTATCTTTAAACATTTCCGACAACGAAGGAAATGTTTCATCAATTCCCGAATAATGAAAATGAACTTCATCATCAGATGAATCTGAAGCATCTTAAACGATTACATCATTGTAATGATCAGCTTCGAAAGCATATCTTGGCTCAAATACATCTTCAGAAGTTTCAGGAATCTCATCTTCAATATCGAATTTAAATTTGCCTTCTTGCAAACCCAATTCCTCTAACATCTCTTCCCTTGATCTTCTAACCTCAATCACTTCCTGATTTTTATCTTGTAAGAAAATGACGGTGGGATTTGTGAGGAATACCTGATCCATGTGCTGCTTTCCAGAAGTAGAAGTTTCTTGCTGATCATCATCTTCTTGTTCGTTGATCTGATCATTCAGAAACTCCTCAATCTTTTGTTCATCAATAGGATTCTTCACAATCAATCCTGAAGAACCTTGATCATCGTCATCATTCTTCTTATCATCATCTTTCTTATTATCATCGTCTTTCTCATCATCATCATCTTTCTCTTCTTCTTTATTTGCTTCATCATCTCCAAGAGGTTCTTCGTCAGAATCACTAACTTCCTCTCCACGAGCCTTCTTTGCTTCTTTTCTTCTTTTCATAATTTTTATTATGTGAAGAGCGTCTTTTACGTTGAGAGGCATTGTATAAGCATTACCAACAAGAACAAACTGCTTTGTCTTCCATTCAAGTAGCAACACTTCTTTCCCCTTTTTCTTCTTTTGTGCAACAGCAACTCTACGAATAATTTCATCAGAATCAATGATTTGAGAAGGCTCTCCAACTAACATGAAATCTTGATCATGTTCTTGAGCAACTTGTTCTTGATCATTTTCAGCATCAATCATTTCAGCATCAACTTGATTTGAGGAACCACCAGCTTCCTGAACATCTTCAATTATACTTTTGTTCTTTTGGATAGCATCCTCAGCTAGTCTTCGTTCTCTCTCAAGTCTTCTTTCTTCAACTTTTCCTACTTCAATTTCATTGTAAGCAGCATGAACATCCTTTTTCAAAAAAATTTCCACAACAAAATATAACATCTTGAGTTGTTCATCTTTCATCACTTTGTCAGCTTTCATGGCTTCCATCTCCAGCTTCATCGCTTTCATTTCATTTGAAGTAGATTCACTCATTTCACTTAGAAGTTGATTGAGTGTCTGATTTACATCTTGGAGATTCTTTGTCTTCTCGTTCAATGAAGAAATTTCTGTCATAAGAGCTTCAATCAATTTAGCATGATTATCACCTTCTTCCTTTGTTTTCTTCATTGTGTTTTCTTCATGAAAGATTATCACCGATCTGAGTTGATCATGAGCTTTCATTATCTTGTTCACTTGCTTCAATAAAAGATCACGTTCACTTTCAGCTTTTTCTTTTTCTTTCTCAAGATCTTTGACTTTCTTTGTAAGAACTCTCACTGCTTCATTGTTGAATAAGTCATCATCAAAATTCAGATCTTCCAATGGATCTCCTGAAGCAGATGGCATATGGCTAAAGAAATCTTCTGAGTCTCTTGGACGTGAGGACGATTCTGGAATCTCTATGTTTTCTGGTACTTTTGGAAACTTTGAATAAAAGACTTCAGCCTCAGTAACTTCAACGTAGTCATCGTGACTAGTCTGCTTTTCGGCTTCTGTTTCTTGTGGTTGAGGTGATTCAACATGTTGAGTATCTTTACCATCATGTTCCTTTTGAACTTGACTTTCGCCTTTTCTTGCTCGAACACTTCTTGGAATAAGACCAGCTACAACTGCTTTTCTTTTCTTGATTTGTTTCTTAGGACTCTTAGGATCATAAGTTGAATCTTCTTCATCTGATCCCTTCTTTTTCTTTGGAGACCTTTTCTTCAACTGAGCTTTTCCTTTGCCAAGAGTAAGTGGATCAAGTTCAGATTCTGATATAGTGGTTTCAGAATCATCATCACTTGAAAGATCTTGAACGACTCCTTCTTGATCTTGAACACCTTTAGCAGCATCCTCATTCTTCTTTAAGAAACTTTGAAGAGATTGAGATAACAACTCGGCTCCTTCTTGAATAACTGCTGTTCCAAAACTTTCATCTATCAACTTGTGCTGCTGTTTTCCAGAAGACCCTGTAAAACAAATGTTTGACAAATTTATTAGAACTTTTCACAATGTAAAATTCTAATTTCCTTATGACTCCCCCTTTCACAATACCCTCTTTTACATTCTTCGGAATAGAAACTGCAGGGGACGTCTTTGGAGTTCTTTTTCTCTTTCCATCTTTGATACACCACCATCTTGTATCTTTCTTAAAGAACAAACTCATCTTGTCATCTTCATTATCAGAATTGCTATCTTCATGTCTCCACGCATCATTCTCTGGAGCTACATAGTTTGGATTTGAAATTTTGCAGATCATTCTCTTTGCTCCAGGATTTGGACCTTTGATCAACCTGCTGATTGTATCTGGTGTCATATGCCTCAACCCCAAGATGTCGTTACTTCTCTTTTCTAAACCTTTGAACTGATCATCTATCAACATCTGGACAAACCTAGGATACATAAGGAACCTCTTGCTTCCATCCTTTACATTCTCAGACATGTGATCAAAAATTACTTGAGAAATATTGTATGGTCTGTTGAGTACAAGACAAGCAATGATATTCATGATGTCATCTTGAGTTTCATCATATCCACCTTTTCTGTGTGACAATGCATGAATGATACAATGTGCCATGAATTTATAAGCGTGACTAAAACTTGTCTTCTGCATCCTTCCATTTACACTACCAGCAAAACCCATCCTGCACCATAATCCTTTTACAAGACGTTCAGAGACTATGGTTGGGTCACTATCAGCGTCTCCTAAATTCAACACTCTCCTTACCTTACCACCTGTCACTTTCATCTCCACATCTATATCTCTTCCATTCTCATCCTTCATAGATACAGCAGAATAAATGGTTTTATCACTCTCTTCGTATCTTGCAGCACTCCAAAATCGTTTCACATGAGATTCATAAGCTACTGTCTTATCAGTTAAGGCCTTAGAGATTCTGCTTTCTCTTAAGAATTTCGAAATATCTTGAACTATTGTGTTTTCGGTATACACTTCGTCCAATACACAATATATATTATGAGCTTTATCCCAATCCTGCAGAAATTTTATTCATTTTTAAAAAATAATTTTGGGATCTCAAAATATTCTGTCAAAGAAAGACTTGTTGTATGGTATGACACTTGAATGGTTATCAGTATGCATGACTTATCCGTGTGGATAAGTTGTCCGTGCGGACAACTTGTCTATACCCCGTATAGCCACCCGTGCGTACAACATAACATTGCCCCGGATTGCCATCCGTGCGTACAACATGAAATTGCCACGGATTGCTATGCGCGCGTACAACCTGACTTTGCCACGGATTGCCATACGTGTGTATAGCATGACTTTGCCACGGATTGCGATCCGCGCGTACAAGTTATGCGTGCAGATACAAGTCACAGATGAAGAACAGTTTATGAACATCAAAAATTTTCTATAGCAAAATCTAAAATTGAACACAGATCTACACAGAGGATGTCAACGCGATCAAAACCCTATGTTCAATGATGTCTAAAACTTCCTATTCACAGGTTAATTTCTCAAAAACCTAGCCGACACTACGTACTGTTCAAACATCAGATCTAACAGATTTTAACATGTTATAACACAAATTAAACCGGTAAAACTCTAGATCTAATCATTCCGAACAAAACTCTATGATTTATTCATGACAAAACAGACTAACACAGGCTAGATCTAAGATAAAAGCTCCGAAAGAAAAGATACGTGATGAACAGATAGCAAACAACAGATTATTGCAGATTTGAGTTAGAAAAACATACCTTTGCCATTGCTAATGTTGTGTAAACCAACGAGAACAAAGATCCGTGCAAAGAATTCCGAAATCAGAAAGTCAAAGTGTGAGAGAGAAAGAGTATTGTGCGTGCGGATAGCTTTGACTGACTCTTTGACCCTCTATTTATACTCTCAACAAATGCGTATTGTCACCCGGGCGCATTGCCATCCGTGCGTATGGCTACCCGTCCGGATGAACATCCGAATGAGGCACACTTTAAACTTTTTAATGGAAACTTTGATTTTTCTCAACTTTTGTCAGTTTTTAGAAATCCACTTAAGTTGCTTAGTTTAAATTAATGACCCAAGGAGCTTAATTTGTCGACCAAGTCCAACTTAATGACCTTGGTTGACCTGAAGCAAAACATACTGACTTTTGAAATTATTGTACAATCATTTTTCTGAAAAATCACAAGTATCAACTTAATGAACTTGTGTTTGACATTTTAATTACAGATTAGTTGTGATTAGCTCCAAACTCATCTTCCATCCCAGAAACTTCCTGCATCTTTTATCACTTTCGAATCCGAAGATCAACTCTCCACTTTGGTTTGTCGGAAAATAAAGTAGAAAAATAAAATCTTTTTGGGATTTTTAATGAAGTACTTAGATTAGAAATGAAAAACAGAAAAATAAAATCTTTTTGGGATTTGTTGGAAGCTGATATGATTCCCTAACACGCTCACCAAAAATATGTTTGTAAATAGTTTACGTTTACTGCTCTTATATTTCTGTTTTTCATTTCTAATCTAAGTACTTCATTAAAAATCCCAAAAAGATTTTATTTTTCTGCTTTATTTTCCGACAAACCAAAATGGAGAGTTGATCTTCGGATTCGAAAGTGATAAAAGATGCAGGAAGTTTCTGGGATGGAAGATGAGTTTGGAGCTAATCACAACTAATCTGTAATTAAAATGTCAAACACAAGTTCATTAAGTTGATACTTGTGATTTTTCAGAAAAATGATTGTACAATAATTTCAAAAGTCAGTATGTTTTGCTTCAGGTCAACCAAGGTCATTAAGTTGGACTTGGTCGACAAATTAAGCTCCTTGGGTCATTAATTTGAACTAAGCAACTTAAGTGGATTTCTAAAAACTGACAAAAGTTGAGAAAAATCAAAGTTTCCATTAAAAAGTTTAAATTGTGCCTCATTCGGATGTTCATCCGGACGGGTAGCCATACGCACGGATGGCAATGCGCCCGAGTGACAATACGCGTTTGTTGAGAGTATAAATAGAGGGTCAAAGAGTCAGTCAAAGCTATCCGCACGCACAATACTCTTTCTCTCTCACACTTTGACTTTCTGATTTCGGAATTCTTTGCTCGGATCTTTGTTCTCGTTGGTTTACACAACACTAGCAATGGCAAAGGTATGTTTTTCTAACTCAAATCTACAATAATCTGTTGTTTGCTATCTGTTCATCACGTATCTTTTCTTTCGGAGCTTTTAATCTTAGATCTAGCCTGTGTTAGTTCGTTTTGTCATGAATAAATCATAGGGTTTTGTTCGGAATGATTAGATCTAGAGTTTTACCGGTTTAATTTGTGTTATAACATGTTAAAATCTGGTAGATCTGATGTTTGAACGGTACGTAGTGTCGGCTAGGTTTTTGACAAATTAACCTGTGAATAGGAAGTTTTAGACATCATTGAACATAGGGTTTTGATCGCGTTGACATCCTCTGTGTAGATCTGTGTTCAATTTTAGATTTTGCTATAGAAAATTTTTGATGTTCATAAACTGTTCTTCATCTGTGACTTGTATCTGCACGCATAACTTGTACGCGCGGATCGCAATCCGTGGCAAAGTCATGCTGTACGCACGTATGGCAATCCGTGGCAAAGTCATGCTGTACGCACGTATGGCAATCCGTGGCAAAGTCAGGCTGTACACGCGCATCGCAATCCGTGGCAATTTCATGTTGTACGCACGGATGGCAATCCGGGGCAACGTCATATTGTACGCACGGATGGTAATCTGGGGCAATGTTATGTTGTACGCACGGGTGGCTATACGGGGTATAGACAAGTTGTCCGCACGGACAACTTACCCGCACGGATAAGTCATGCGTACGGATAACCATTCAAGTGTCATACCATACAACAAGTCTTTCTTTGACAGAATATTTTGAGATCCCAAAAATTATATTTTAAAATGAATAAAATTTCTGCAGGATTGGGATAAAGCTCATAATATATATTGTGTATTGGACGAAGTGTATACCGAAAACACAATAGTTCAAGATATTGCGAAATTCTTAAGAGAAAGCAGAATCTCTAAGGCCTTAACTGATAAGACAGTAGCTTATGAATCTCATGTGAAACGATTTTGGAGTGCTGCAAGATACGAAGAGAGTGATAAAACCATTTATTATGCTGTATCTAAGAAGGACGAGAATGGAAGAGATATAGATGTGGAGATGAAAGTGACAGTTGGTAAGGTAAGGAGGGTGTTGAATTTAGGAGACGCTGATAGTGACCCAACCATAGTCTCTGAACGTCTTGTAAAAGGATTATGGTGCAGGATGGGTTTTGCTGGTAGTGTAAATGGAAGGATGCAGAAGACATGTTTTAGTCACGCTTATAAATTCATGGCACATTGTATCATTCATGCATGCATTGTCACACAGAAAAGGTGGATATGATGAAACTCAAGATTACATCATGAATATCATTGCTTGTCTTGTACTCAACAGACCGTACAATATTTCTCAAGTAATTTTTGATCACATGTCTGAGAATGTAAAGGATGGAAGCAAGAGGTTCCTTATGTATCCTAGGTTTGTCCAGATGTTGATAGATGATCAGTCAAAGGTTTAGAAAAGAGAAGTAACGACATCTTGGGGTTGAGGCATATGACACCAGATACAATCAGCAGGTTGATCAAAGGTCCAAATCCTGGAGCAAAGAGAATGATCTGCAAAATTTCAAATCCAAACTATGTAGCTCCAGAGAATGATGCGTGGAGACATGAAGATAGCAATTCTGATAATGAAGATGACAAGATGAGTTTGTTCTTTAAGAAAGATACAAGATGGTGGTGTATCAAAGATGGAAAGTGAAAAAGAACTCCAAAGACGTCCCCTGCAGTTTCTATTCCGAAGAATGTAAAAAAGGGTATTGTGAAAGGGGGAGTCATAAGGAAATTAGAATTTTACATTGTGAAAAGTTCTAATAAATTTGTCAAACATTTGTTTTGCAGGGTCTTCTGGAAAACAGCAGCACAAGTTGATAGATGAAAGTTTTGGAACCGTCAGCAGTTATTCAAGAAGGAGCCGAGTTGTTATCTCAATCTCTTCAAAGTTTCTTAAAGAAGAATGAGGATGCTGCTAAAGGTGTTCAAGATCAAGAAGGAGTCGTTCAAGATCTTTCAAGTGATGATGATTCTGAAACCACTATATCAAAATCTGAACTTGATCCACTTACTCTTGGCAAAGGAAAAGCTCAGTTGAAGAAAAGGTCTCCAAAGAAAAAGAAGGGATCAGATGAAGAAGATTCAACTTATGATCCTGAGAGTCCTAAGAGACAAATCAAGAAAAGAAAAGCAGTTGTAGCTGGTCTTATTCCAAGAAGTGTTCGAGCAAGAAAAGGCGAAAGTCAAGTTCAAAAGGAACATGATGGTAAAGATACTCAACATGTTGAATCACCTCAACCACAAGAAACAGAAGCCGAAAAGCAGACTAGTCACGATGACTACGTTGAAGTTACTGAGGCTGAAGTCTTTTATTCAAAGTTTCCAAAAGTACCAGAAAACATAGAGATTCTAGAATCGTCCTCACGTCCAAGAGACTCAGAAGATTTCTTTAGCCATATGCCATCTGCTTCCGGAGATCCATTGGAAGATCTGAATTTTGATGATGACTTATTCAACAATGAAGCAGTGAGAGTTCTTGCAAAGAAAGTCAAAGATCTTGAGAAAGAAAAAGAAAAAGCTGAAAGTGAACGTGATCTTTTATTGAAGCAAGTGAACAAGATAATGAAAGCTCATGATCAACTCAGATCGGTGATAATCTTTCATGAAGAAAACACAATGAAGAAAACAAAGGAAGAAGGTGATAATCATGCTAAATTGATTGAAGCTCTTATGACAGAAATTTCTTCATTGAACGAGAAGACAAAGAATCTCCAAGATGTAAATCAGACACTCAATCAACTTCTAAGTGAAATGAGTGAATCTACTTCAAATGAAATGAAAGCGATGAAGCTGGAGATGGAAGCCATGAAAGCTGACAAAGTGATGAAAGATGAACAACTCAAGATGTTATATTCTGTTGTGGAAATTTTTTTGAAAAAGGATGTTCATGCTGCTTACAATGAAATTGAAGTAGGAAAAGTTGAAGAAAGAAGACTTGAGAGAGAACGAAGACTAGCTGAGGATGCTATCCAAAAGAACAAAAGTATAATTGAAGATGTTCAGGAAGCTGGTGGTTCCTCAAATCAAGTTGATGCTGAAATGATTGATGCTGAAAATGATCAAGAACAAGTTGCTCAAGAACATGATCAAGATTTCATGTTAGTTGGAGAGCCTTCTCAAATCATTGATTCTGATGAAATTATTCGTAGAGTTGCTGTTGCACAAAAGAAGAAAAAGGGGAAAGAAGTGTTGCTACTTGAATGGAAGACAAAGCAGTTTGTTCTTGTTGGTAATGCTTATACAATGCCTCTCAACGTAAAAGACGCTCTTCACAGAATAAAAATTATGAAAAGGAGAAAAGAAGCAAAGAAGGCTTGTGGAGAGGAAGTTAGTGATTCTGACGAAGAACCTCTTGGAGATGATGAAGCAAATAAAGAAGAAGAGAAAGATGACGATGATGAGAAAGACGATGATAATAAGAAAGATGATGATAAGAAGAATGATGACGATGATCAAGGTTCTTCAGGATTGATTGTGAAGAATCCTATTGATGAACAAAAGATTGAGGAGTTTCTGAATGATCAGATCAACGAACAAGAAGATGATGATCAGCAAGAAACTTCTACTTCTGGAAAGCAGCACATGGATCAGGTATTCCTCACAAATCCCACCGTCATTTTCTTACAAGATAAAAATCAGGAAGTGATTGAGGTTAGAAGATCAAGGGAAGAGATGTTAGAGGAATTGGGTTTGCAAGAAGGAAAATTTAAATTCGATATTGAAGATGAGATTCCTGAAACTTCTGAAGATGTATTTGAGCCAAGATATGCTTTCGAAGCTGATCATTACAATGATGTAATCGTTTAAGATGCTTCAGATTCATCTGATGATGAAGTTCATTTTCATTATTCGGGAATTGATGAAACATTTCCTTCGTTGTCGGAAATGTTCAAAGATCGAAATGAAGAAGAAATTAGAAGAAAGATAGTGGAGAAAATGTCTGCAGAAGGTATTCCAAATACCATACCGAGAGAAAATCTTGCAGAAGAAAGAAAGAAATGGTACAAAGTCATGCCAAAAGAGAGAAAGAAACTAAGAGCACTTCAATTCTTTACACACGACAAAGAACTCTCTTGGGGTGACATTCTCTCATGGGGATATTTGGAAGACTTGAAAGTTTATGCAATCAGAAGAGAACAGGGTGTACAATATTTTGAGTTCTTGTCTGATATCAAAACTCTGCCATGGTGGGATATAGATGAGCTGGTCAAAACAAAGAACATCAAAGAATATTACCATGGGTTGGATGTCAGACAACATGATCAAAGGTTATGGAATTATGTGAAGCTGCAAGCTGAGAAAAGATATCCTGATTGGAAACCACACTTTCCTCAACAGATTGTCAGAATCTTAGAAAGTGGTGAAAAGGATATTACTCTGGATATCAAACCTCCAAGTTGTTTGAAGAATATGCCGTTACGGGCGATGGAGCAAGATTTCCACGATGAGTTTGAAGGGTGGTTGTATAATCAAACTACAGCTGAAGCAATAATCTCTTTAAATAACAAGTCCACAGGAGAAGCAAGAAGGATCTGTGTGTTAGATCCTATGTGGCTTGTTAACTGCTCGAAGAAAGATATCGATTGTCTGTTCTACAACAAGATAGTCTATGAGAGACCTGATAGAGAGCAAGCTTTGCAATATCAAAAAGTTGTGGATGTTTGTTACGCAAAAGATATCAACTCTGGAAGATACTGGAAGACAAAATGGAGAGATCTAGAGATTGACGAGTTCTTGAAAGTATACAAGCGTGAACAACGTTCTAAAAGGATTGCTGAAAGAGCTGCTGAGTTGGGAAAACGTAGATTGGGAATTGTTCCTCCAACAGATCAGACACCAATTGAATCTGAAGAAAACAAAATTCCAAGGTGGGAAAATGTGACGATCCCGTTGGATAACGTTCCTTCACCAACAATTCTACCACCTTGGTTACCAGCGAACCCAACATAACCTCCATTGATATTTCTGACATCATACAGCAGAGCTATCTTTCCTGTCATGTGCCGAGAAGCTCCACTATCCATAATCCAACGTGAAACGGATCTCGGAAGCTCCTGCACATATCAAAAGCATTTAATGAGATTTTGATGCTACCCAAGCCTCTTTTGACTCGGGTAACTTGAAATTAAGGTGAGTTGTTTTAGTGTAAAGTGGCGGAAAGTTTTTATCATTCATTTTAAGGCTTTCAGCAGTCCCAACTTCAACCTCTTTGAATAAGAAAAATTCGTCCTTTTGAGGTTGACCAGCTGATTGATTTTTCTTCACCACATACTTCTTTTCAGAAGTCGATTTTTGTTTCTCATAAAACTTCAAAGGTACATACATCTTCTTGGTTGAAGATGATGATTTTTTAGTTTCAGACACCTTTGGTGAATCTACTTTCTTTTCAACAACTTTTGGCTTCCATGTTTGTTGAGGTGATGCAACCCGTTGGTAAAATTTGTCATTTTTAGATGTCGAATTCTTAACAGGTTCATTTTTGATCTTGGTGTTTTCCTTTTTCAAAACATTTTTCTCAACAATTAATGGAGCCTTTCCTTTCACAACATCTCTCTTGATAGAATTCTTCACAGTTTCAGTCTTAGGCTTCAAGTTGGTACACTTTCGTGCAATATGTCCAACTTGATTACATTTGAAGCATGTTCGGGTGTCAACTACCCGACTTGAGCCTTCAGACTGAGGCTGTGAGGCCTTCTTTTCAAAGAACTCTTTGTTTGATTTTAAAAAGATTTCAGACTCCTCATCAGAAAGTGAATTTAAACTGTTCACAAACACCTTTTTCGCAGCAAACTTCTTGTTCTGATAATTCTTACTACCCTGATATCCTCCCGACCATTTATTTTGATTGTTGTTAGAAAAACGTGGTGGAATAACAGGTTTCTTATAGTAAGCTTTATCTTTCTCAAAATTCATTTGTCTCTTTGTCTGTTTCAAACCGTCTACTTCAGACAAATCAATTTCAACCAGTTTGAAAACATTTTTCAATTTGTTCACAAGTTCAGGATTAATCCCTGGCTTTATTCTGCATCTGCTCAGGATTTGAAACCTGGTTAACCTGCAAATCCTCTACCCATAACATAAGTTTCACAAATTTATAACACTTATATTTAAGAAACTTACTGGTATAAATCATTCATTCATCAATCTGTATAGTTACATCAAGTTCAAGTGAATGACCTTGATTAACTAAACACACAGTCTTTCAAAACATTTGTATATAATATTCAAAGTTTCTCAACAAACACTCATTTACTAAACAATTGAAAAAGTTTACTAAATGTATAAAAATCTACCGACACATCCACGGTGAGATCGTTTAACACATTTAAACTTTTCAATTCTTTAGCGTACTGTAACTGTCTACTGATGTACTATCATTTCCTCTTTTTACACAAAAACTCATTTTCATTTTATCATGTTTTTGGCTTTTTCAAATTTTCTAATGTTTTTGGATTTTCTGACAATATTACTCCCCCTAAAATTCAAAACCATTTAAAGAAAATTTGACAAACCAATGTAGATAGCTTTGTCTCGCCATCCATTTTCTGCTTCTCATGTACTGATTTGCAGAAAATATAACGTACCCCCATGATTTACAACCCATTGATTTTTGACAGTTTGAAAACCGTTTTTCAATCTTGTGAAAGTAATCATGTTTGTTCAGCCGTGAGGGTTTCGGCGTATTCAATCAGAACTCCCCCTTACAACAAACTATTTTCCCATAATGATTTCAAAACACTTAAGTTTGTTTTAATCAGAATGGTTTTTCCGGAAAAATTAGTTTGTTTACCCATGACTTGTGGGTTCGGGGTCATCTCATCACCTTGTTCTCTTTTAACCATTTTGAAAATTTAACATTATTAGGTCAAACACCACTATCACTTGTAGAAAATCAAGTACAACTTAATGTCCTTGATTAACCACTTGTAAGACGAAATATCACAGTTACCATCCTGTGAATTTCTCAAGAATGATGCCGATACCTGCTTCACACTTACCAACCTGGAAGCTCTGGCAAGTCAGGAATTCAACCAACAGATTTATGTACCCAAGCCTGACCAGTCTTGGGTGTGTTTTGAACATTTCTCTTTTCTTCATAAAATTCTTTTGCCCCTTTTACCTTTCCATCAGCCATCTTGCTAAAAATATGTTTAACATTGCTATTAAACATTTTTCCAGCATCAACACCTTTTGATTTTAGGTTTGTGGCTCGCAATGGTGGAAAGTTTTCATCATTCATTAATGGAACTGTCTCTTCCTTTTTTACCTCAACTTGTGGCTCCTCTGATTTTGTGGAATCAGATTCATTGCCCGAACTTGGCTTGTCTGACTTGGATGAGCCAGATTCATCGCCAATAACTCTCTTCTTTTTCTTCTTTTCTGTCCTCAGATTTGTATCTGAAGAATTCGATTTGCTTGACTTTGCCGTCGAGTGAATCGATTCATCAGAACTCTTATTCGAACCAACCGGTGAACCTGAAGACAAAATCTTTTCCAAATACTCTCTTGCCTTCTTCCTCTTTTTCCTCAGTCTGTCTCTTTGCTCCTGCGAAAGTTTCACTTTCTGTTCTAGAACCTTCTGTTCTTTGGGCTTGACATTGACTGGTGTCTTCACCGTTCTCTGAGATTCAACCCTTGATCTTCCCATCGATCTCCTTGGGCAATCTCTGGCAATGTGTCCTCTGATTTGACAATTATAGCATCTTCTTGTCTCATGACTCCAATTCTGGCAGTTAACAGCAATGTGTCCTCTCACACCACAAGTGTAGCACACTCTGTTATCGTACCATTCACCACTTTCACACCATATGCTTAGATCATAACATTGTCTGGCTTTGTGGTAATCATCACTCTTCTTGAAAACTGGTTTTGGCTTTGTAGCACTGTGGTCAAACCTGCACCACTTATTACCAACATTTTGTGAGTTTTCATTTACAAATTTTTGTGATTTTTTATAATGATTGGATGACTGAACTGATGAGCTTTTATTTTCATTTTTAAAATTTTTCGAATTTTTAACTTTTTGTTTCTGTTCTACACTCTTCTTAACAGGTTTTTGCTTAGAACATTCACCTGTTTCAGTAGATTGCAAAACAGTATTTTTAAATTTTTCTTGTAAATCTAAAAATATTTTTCTTTTCTTTTTCTATTTCATCATCAGCTTTGTCATCACAATCTTCAATTTTGACTTTGTCAAAATTTGTGACTTTGTCACTTATTGGAACAGAATTGATCGGTTTTTGACAGAGAAAATTCAAACTATCTGATGAAGTCACAAAACCTTTCAACTTCTTTTCAAGTTCATCAATCTTGTTTCTTGAATTTTCAGCTTCGTTTTCAAGCTGAGATATTCTTTCAAGATGAAACTTGATTGATTTTTCATTCACAATTTTGTTCTCTTCAAGAACAGATTTTTCATTTTCCAAAACTCTTATTTGATCTTGAAATTCTGTTTCTTTTTCTTTTAAAACTTTATTTTCTAATTTGATCCAAGAAACATTTTCATTTTCACTTTTAATTTTTTCAAAATCTTTGTTTTCTAATGTCAAACTCTCAATATTTTTCAAAAGTTTGTCATTTTCATATTTTAGTTTTTCACAGTTCAAGCGCAACTCTAGAATCTGTTCATCATCAGCTTTCTTCCCATCTTTCAAAGCTTTGTTTTCCAATGTCAAATTCTCCGCATCACTCAAGAATTTGGCATTGTCTGCTCCAAGTTTATCACATTTTGAGCATTTTTCATTCATCTTTTCAACATCAGCTTCTTTCTTTGTTTCCGTCCTGAATGTTCCTGCACAAAAATTTTTAACAAAATCAAGAGGGTTTGCATATTCATCAATAAAACAACCTCTCTTCATATCATATCTCATATCATTTTTTGCTGCAAGACACACCGTGATTCGTTTTCTCATTTCAATGATTACATCCAAATCTATCTTTCTTGATTCTTCTTTTATTTCATCCAATAATTTCCTTTTTCTTGAATCTTCATCACTCCTATGATTTGTAATTGCATTGATAAAACTTCTTAAATCATAGTGTGATAAGTTAGAATTCCGTTTTTGGTTATTTACGAATTTATCCCATTCCAAAGGTAAAGCATCAACAAATTTTGAAATTCTTTCATCATTTGAATGATATATCTTATGTTTTTCTAACTTGATGATTAGCTCATAAAACCTTTCTTTTAACATCTCCACTGATTCATTCTTCATACATAAAAAATTTTCGAATCTTTTAATCCAAACATCCTTATTATTCTTATCAATCCAAGATCCAGAAGTCCAAACGTTTAAATTTTTAAGATTCTCGTTTTCCTGTTCATCAAACATTTTATCCATCTTGAATCACCTGAAACACGAACAAACAAACACAATGAGTTTAACCAATGTCAAACAAATGAATCGGACGGGTATCCGATCGAAAAAATCAACACAAGTCAACAGTGAAAATAATCTCGTGACAACGCTTGTCCGTTCGAGTGAGACTGCTATTCGTTCGTGTGAGATAGTGTCCGGGTGAAGATCTGTTCGGATGGAGATCCGGATGATGATTCGTCCGGATGGGGATTCGGATGGTGATACGTACGGGTGGGGATCCGTGAGATGTTATACGCACGGGTGGGGATCCGTGAGACGTTGTACGCACGGGTGGTGATACGCACAGGTGGGAATGTTATCCGCGCGGACAAGTTGTCCGTGCGTATGACTTATGCTATCCGTGCGTATGAAGGTGATCCGTACGCGTGGAGGTGATACGTGCGGATGAAGGTGATCCGTACGCGTAGGAGTGATACGTGCGTATGACTTATACGTACAGATGACACAACTCCTATTCGACCAACAAATAATATCACATGCAAACAATTAATGTATCACGTGCAATGTATGAATCGGCTGACAAACTTTTATCACATACACACAACACTTATCCTTCACATGTAATCTAGATATTCTCAATTGAACGTGGCCGACCAAGAAACTCACATAATGATCCTATTTGACCGATCAGTCTGATGACATGCAATTTAACACACAAGGTCACCGAATGCAATTTATGAATCACGTGGTTTGATTATTAACCGAATTAACACTAGATGACACCTGTACTTAGTTTCACATGCCCACCGATTGCATATAATGATTCACATGTGCTGCTGATAAGGTTGACTAACAAATCTGAATATGTTGACTAAGTACGGGTGGGCTATCCGTGCGTATGACTCGTACGTGTGTATGACTTGTACGTGCGTATGGCTTGTACGTGCGTATGACTTATGCGTACGGATAGGTCAACAATCAGTCAAAGCGGATTAATGAAATGTTATCCGCCCGTATTAGTCAACCCGGATAGTCTAATGGTCAACCCGGATGGTCATCCGCACGGATTGCCATCCGTGCGGAGAACAACAAACGTAACAGCAGCAACTTTTATCATTTTCGAACCACAAAAATCTCGATTTCTCCTAAATGGCTTTGAATTTCGAACTGAAAATTTGTATGATTGTAGATCAGGTACTTTCGCTTATCATATCCAAAATTCAGCAATTTTCGACCGTAAAAACCTGTTCAAATTGACAAAAATCAGATAAGAACGTGAAGAACAAGAAAAATATGAAAAATTTGACAAATCTGGATGATTTAGGCTCTGAATCTGATCAAATCTTGAACGAAATCGTGCGTTTGATCCTTGCAACCGAGCTCCTGCTCTGATACCACTTGTTAGGTCCCGGATTGATCCGTTTCGATTGCGAACCGACTCGTACGACGTGCGGAATCCGTGTACGAGCAAGACCGAAACACAGGAGACGTAATCAATCTGTGATTCTATTAAAGATCTGAAATCGTTACAGGAACCGTGAATCACCTAGACACTTTCTCTCTCTAGTTTCTCTCTCTAGAACTAGAGCTCTCAAATGTAGCAAATGAGCAAAAGTGTCAAAAGTTTTCCCAAAAGTCCTAAATGAGAACCCTAAGTTCTCTATTTATAGGCCAAGGGACATAATGAGATATCTCATTATTTACACAAATGCCAACTTGCTTTTTACTAAAATATAACACTATAAGCACTAAACTTAATCTATTTCTGCTACAGTCTTGAGATGACGGAGGCGATAGACATACTGTACTAACAGTTCGGGTTTTCGTTATCCAGATTAATGTTACTCTGGTTATCATTATTCTGGTTTTCCTGGTTTACTTCGTCGTCCATCTGAATTTTAAACATTTACCAATTATTAATATCACAAAATAATTAATAATTTAGGCAACAATCATACAACACACATATTGGTCAAAAGCGTCGAGCATTGCGACTTTACTCTTTTCTATTATAGTATGCGTCAAATACACACTAAGATTGGAATTAAAATTACAATACTACTATGCATCACTTACCACAAAGTGGTCTATACTACAACATATATTATTATTATTATTACACACACACACACACATATATATATATTCATACAAACATATTATATATTATTATTATTATTATTTCCAACTCCACCATCACCTTCACTGATCTGGATTCATCCAGTAATCCATATTGCGCTCGTCATACTTCCAGACGAGTCTCTCTCCTACCTGCCTCATCCTCTCACTACTTTCTAAAATCTCTTCTCCGAAAGTTCGGAGCTCGTGCACATTATCTGCACTCATTGGGGGTGCAGGTGCTGGTACTGGGTCTGGGTCCGGGTACTGGGGCATGGGTTCCTCCTGAGGGTAAGGATTCTTTAAGATCTCCCTAATGTATTTATCGTTATCATAGTAGGGATCTAGAGGGTCCAGACCTGGATAGGCTGCTAGATTTGGCATGGGTTCGTCGTTTAGGTGATAGCGTGGCACATAATCCCTATGATCATCGAGCCATGGATCATAATCCGGGTCTAAGGGATTAGGGGCTGGTATCCTAGGTATCTCCTCAGGGTTGAAATCATGCATTTGGACTTGGTTTTCGGAATACTACTAATCCTGCCGATGGCAAGTTAGCTCCAAAATAGGAAGGACCATATGAAGTTGAATCAGAAGCAGGGAAAGGAGCATACAGACTCAAGAATATGGAAGGGGATATGCTACCGAGGTCTTGGAATGCTATACACCTTAAGCTCTATTTCAAGTGAGTTTAGAATTTAATCTCTAACTCAGGATGGTATGAATTCTACCTTTTTTAAATATGTTTGGTTTAATTTGTTCTTTGTAACCCAATACTGACTTAAGCATCGGAGGGGTGTTAGCCAAGCTAACACCCACCTTAGTTTACAATTGTTTTGCAAGATATGTTTCAGGATATAGCTCCAGGATATGCACTCAGGATAACTCAAAAGATTAGAGGATTGGCCCCCTCTCTCACGTTTAAGGGATACTGATCCCTTCACAGATTTAAAGGTATTCACCTTTCTTCCGAATTGGGTTTAAACACCCCGCCTGGAGCGCAAGTTATTCAGGGATAGTTCAAGGTGGCGGGACCAGTCCATGTAAAAGTGGCTGACAATTTCGTTACTGTTGGCTATATCCTGAATCCTAAAGGTATATGAGGATTGATCACCCTCTCTCACGAAAGGGTATTTTCATACTCTCTAAGGTTTAAAGGTTTTCACCTTTCTAAGTCTTGGAGTTTATACACTCCCGCCTGTAGCGCATGAAAATTTGGGATTTTCCCCAGGATACAAGGGATTTATCTCCAGTACATCCTTGGGTTTTACCCTTGGGACGTAAAAAATCGCCTATGCAATGGAAAGTGACATTCAGTAGATTTCTAAAGTATTTGAAGACATTGTACACAGGGGACATCCCTGCCAAGATGGTAATGTAAAGCTAAAAGGATGAGGCTCAGAACTAATGCACTAAGTACCTTGCACAGGGGACACCTTCATTGGAAGAGTTGCAAAAGGGATTGAAGTTTGGTAATAGGTTTATACCCTATTTCTGGTATGATCTTTCCTTTGTAAACATCGTCTAAGTTTTTAGTAACACTATAAGTATCCTGATATATTATCAAAGTCCTTTTCAGGATATTTGATTAAGGTGTTTGAAGTTAGTTTGGAACTTTAAGTATTATCGAAAACTGGTTTTGGAAAAATAGGTTGTTTTTCAGAAAACTTTCTACAAAGTTAAAGGAATGTTTGGAAGTTCTATCTAATAAAAAGTTTTTACAATATATCGTTGAGCATATTGATCAGGATATTTTCATAAGATAATAATACAAAATTTTTACAAAGCTAAGAGTTACGCTAAGTAATGCAAGGAAACGATAAATAAGTCAAAAGATAGTTATATTATTAACAAGTCAAAAGTTGTGCTTTTGGTTTCACCTCAAACCGAGGCCCATCCGCCAAAAGCACAATTAGTTTTTACCATACTTGTGTAACGGTTGCAGGATATATCTCAAAACAGGACCTGTCCACCTACAACCGTTATCACATTCAAAACAAGTTATACTAATTGATGACCAAGGGCTTCGTCCTAAAACCTAGGACCTATCCACCTTTGGTCATCACATTGTTCTAGTGCAGGAAATGTAAATTGTTCGAAGACAGGAAAAGTAAATTGTTTATACGACCACAACCATGAAATTTAAAAGTGGGCTCCGGCCTTGGCACGTATATCCATCATCGCCCACTCCGTTGCCTAAGGGGCAGCACCCTCTTGAACAGCGACCTCCTTCCCAGCGTTCGCACCAGCATCAGCCTCAGGATTCTTCTCGGCATCATCACCAGCATTGGCCGCTTCCTCTGCCGCCTTAGAAGGCTCTTCACCAGTATGCTTTGCGGGATGAGAAACGGGATGACCTCCGAGGCCCTGTAGTTTCTCCTCCCAAGCCTTTACATTCCAGGAGGGGCATTCAAAACCCAAATCCATGGCCTCATAAGCCATCCTTATCCTGGCTTGGAGAAGAGAGACGACCACGGATGCTTTGAGGCTATCCCGATATGAGCTCATATTCTGCTGATATTGGAGAAGAGCGGCATCTAGTTTGGCTTGAGCATCCTCATTGGCTTTGTGGAGAGTAGCCTGGTGATCCCGGATCATTGCCTTGTATTTGTCTTCATAATGCTGGGATTTAGCAGCTGCAATGGTTCCTTGGTCGGCTATGGTGGCCTCAGCTTTCTCCAGCTTGATCTCCAACATCTTGTTAAGCCCGCAAGCGTCTTCATACAAGTGCATAAGACGATCCAGACCCTATCAATAAAGACACAGGTATTGATGTAAAAAATAAGCAGGATAAGGGCTAACATACTTGTGCAGGATATCAAAAAGAAAATTCTACCTGTTTGAGCAATGAGGTGGCTTCGTTGAACCCATGATTCTCGAGAGAGAATGTTTCAGAAACAGCTGGGGAGTCCGTCTCCTTTCTCTTCCGAGAGCTGGATGCCCGGGTCCTAGATGCCGGAGGGCCTTTGGGAGTAGAAACAGTCTTCGAGGAGGTAGGCTTTGTTGTAGCAGACGGCTTTGTCTTGGATTCTTGTTTGATGGGTTCAAGGCTGGAGTAGCAATCCAACTCGTCAAGTTCAAAACATTCAAGGTTGACGACTGGTACTACACAAGGGAAGATGTTCTTAAACTCATCATACTTTTGAAAAGTAATTTATATATGTTGAGAATGTGCTTACCAGACATTTCTGAGCTTGAATCTGTAAGAGACAGGGAGAAAGTTCTTTCACTGGCAGGAAGACGGTAGATTTCCTCGATCTTGGATTCGGATTCTGCACTGGGAGGCACTAAATCTCTGAAATTTGCTGCATAAAAACATCAGGATATAAGTCTGGGATATAGCTTGAAGATATAATGGGGGATATTCCTAAAACCCTAAATCCTACCCTTGGTTAACCATTTAACCGGTAGATCGCAACCCCTATCAATGGAGTCTCTTTTTACGAAAAAGAATTTTCGTCGCCATCGATCCTCGTTCTTGGTGGCTTTAAGAACCAGAGGGTTCTTGGAGGTAGAAAATAGAAGAAAACGGTGATTGTCGTGGGATCTCAACCGGTATGCTATAGGGAGGTCCTCAACAAGTAGGTTAGGAAAATGACGAGATTTGATTTGATCCAGCACTATCAAGACTCGCCAGACCATTGGCATAACTTGAGCGTAACTAAGGCCGGTGAGGTCGAAAAAGCTAGAGATAAAGGGTGGAAACGGGTACCGGAGTCCGAGAGAGAAAGGATAAGCGAAAAAACAAACCCACTCGTCGGATGACGCGTCCGATCGGGCTTCCCGGTCGAAAGGGCGGAAGACTGTTCCGGTGGGAAAGGCGCCGGAATCTTTGAGAGCAGCGATGTCGGCATTGTTGAAGCAGCAGATCTCCTTTGCTGGATCAACAATGAAATTTTGACTTATGGCTCATTTTCTAAGCATACATATCCTGACCAATATCCTGCCTTTATTTGTTTATTTGTGACCAGGATGCTGGAAGAGGATATTGCTAACATCTTGGGTGGTATCCTGAGGTTTATTGAATTAACCACGTGCAGGTTAAAGGCTGAGACTTGCTAACGGTCAAGTGGACTTCTTCTCCTCAAGACTCGGACGTGTTTGTTGAAGGAGAGACGTTGAACCCGAAAGACCAGGTCTACAACGTTCGATTAAGGAATATTCGGTGGATCCCGGAAGTTTAGGGTAGTTTGTTACGTTATCTTTACTATAAATAGATGGGGGCGGATCAGTTTAAGGCACACAATTTACACTTACACTCTCGAACACTTTCACTCTCTAGCTCATTGCAAACACCACACTTGTATTCAAATTTCATTGTAACACATAGTCGATCCGCACCACATCCTGCACTGTATCCTGATATTTGAAGCAATAGAAGAACAAGGCAGCTGCGATTGTCAGCTCCTGAGGTTTTATGCCGGCGATCTAGATTGATCAAGGGCTTTCCTCGTACATCTCGTGTCATTTACTTTACTTTTTCTCATAGTTTGATCATAGATATAGCTCAATATCCTGAGCCATATCCTGAATACTGATTTTCTAAATAACTTAACCAGCATATTTTCAACGCACTTTCTAGCACACTACCTCACTTTACTAATTTGATCACTAAATTGCTTCGGTAATTTTTGACCAAAACAAAGATGTACCTTCACTCCTAGGTGAATCGGACAATTGACGATACGCGTCTGAGGGTCCTTGATCACTCATACTGAAAACTAACAAATAGTCAAATAACACATAACAGTAAAATACAGATATGCACGTATTTTCATAATTAATTTCCTAACAATTTAAATAATATATTGGTGTCAGCAGAACATTTCTGTAGCTGAATCAGTGGCTTAGCTCTGATACCACCTTCTGTCGCAACCCCCGCCCCCTATCTGTCCCGGGAACGGGCGGCCGCGAGACCAGTTTTGGTGGTATCGTTTTGTTTATCATTTTGGCAGCGGAAATTTCATCAGGACCGTAGTTAGGAAATGTTATCAGAGTAAATACCACACTTTTATAGTATTAAACATATTGGGATAAAACCCAAGTTTTCATTACAAACATTTTCATAGGGAAAATCCCCATTTTATTGAATAAAACATCTTCTTTTATTTAGGTAACTTTTATAGCCACTTTTCCAAGCCTTCAGTGTTGTCCAGCTGGCTTCTAGTTGGCTTTCACATTTTGTTACCTGAAACTCATTTAAAAATATTTTGTCAGTGGGAAATACTGGTGAGTGAATCCCAGTTTAATCAAGAAGAGTTTTATCCATAAACAGTATTGAGAGCGATTACAATGTTTATGTCTACACAATTACTCATTCAGTACTGTCAATCCTGACTTGTGGGTCATATTACACATTGGCTAACTCTTTGTCCAATGGTAACGTATTCCACATTTTGTATACAAAACCCCAACATACCGGCAGTAATTGAAGAACTACAAAGACTTAATCACTGCTTAATCGCATTGTAAAACATTTAAGGTTTTGTAAAAACAATTTTCAAAAAGGAGATTACTCACATTGCTGTCTTAGGTTTTCTGTAAGGATTTCCTGGTGATTATCTATAATTTACACAAATGTACATACGTTAGTATAATAACCCTTAATATTTACATTAGTAATGCCCTCTCCAAGACAGCATTCCAACGACTACGTCGGGCAGAACCTCGACAGCCGTTACGGAACCCTGGATCAATCGGGCAGCGTATCTAATATGTAATCGGGGTTATAATACTTACAACGGGGCAGAACTTCGTTAATTAGGGGGATATTATACTCGAGAATTACTTCTACTACTTAGAATTTCAAGAGAGAGAAAGAAACTGAACGATTTGTGAACTGTGCTCGTCGACTCAATTTATAGGGCTGAATTCGGACCTTGTCGCGCCCCGCGTAGCAATTCTTCAGGGCCTATGTGGCCCGCGAGGGTGGCTAGGGTAGGCCCTAGCCTTGCTGACTTGACATGTAAATTCAACACAGTGACGACACGTGGCGGCACCGGGCTGCGCCTCATGTCTACTTGGTCGTGGCCCGCGTAAGAAGCAGTCATAGGCTACCCGCCCTGCGACAGCCTTTAAACTTTTGTTTTTATTTTATTTTTAATGCTATATCGTATTTTGGGCTCGGTTTTCACATACGGGGTGCATTTTAAGACATATAGGGATATCTTAATATATAGTAAGGCGTTGAAAATAATTAGGAGGGTTGTTATACATGGCGAAGATTGTAGAGCTCCGTATCCAAAGCAGCAGCAGCAGCAGCAACCCCAACAACAGCAACAGAGGCAGCAACCCCAACAGAATCGGGGTAATCAAAGGGGATGTTACCAATGCGGCAACGAAGAGCACTTCAAGAAGGATTGCCCACAATTGAATCAGAACGCCAACAACAACAACGGTGGGAACAATAATCACCAGAACAACAACAACAACGCGGGAAATAACACCAATGGGAATAACGGTGGGAATGGCGCTCGTGGGAGAGTGTTTACCATTGGAGCAGGCGATGCAAGGAACAATGGCAACGTCGTGACTGGTACGTTCTCTATCAATGGTATTTTCGCTTCTGTATTATTCGACTCAGGTGCCGACTGGAGTTATGTGTCTTTGGGGTTCAGTCGTTAGTTAAGGTTAACTCCAACACCTCTCGAAACCAAACACGTAGTGGAATTGGCTGATGGTAAGTCAATTGAAGCCTCGCATGTACTTTTAGGGTGCAAACTCGATCTTTTGGGTCAAGTGTTCGACATTGACCTTCTTCCCGTCACTCTTGGTAGCTTTGATATAGTTGTTGGTATGGATTGGTTGTCCAAACACCGAGTCGATATACTTTGTAAGGAGAAAATCGTGCGTGTACCTCTCCCTAGTGGGGAACCGCTGTCCGTTCAGGGTCATCGAAGTGGTGCAACTGTTAGCATCATTTCATCCATGAAAGCCCAGAAGTGTTTGCGAAAGGCTATCCTGCTATTCTTGCACTTGTTACTGATACTCAGCCTGAAGAAAGGAGAATTGAAAATCTACCAGTTGTTTGTGACGTATTTCCTGAGGAACTTCCAGGTTTACCCCCACACCGTCAAGTCGAGTTCCAAGTTGATCTCACACCAGGATCAGCCCCGATTGCACGTGCACCTTATCGTCTTGCACCTGGAGAGTTGCAAGAACTGTCTAATCAACTCCAAGAACTATTGGATAGAGGTTTTATCCGACCTAGTTCTTCTCCTTGGGGAGCCCCAGTTTTGTTTGTGAAGATGAAAGATGAGACTTTTCGCATGTGTATCGACTACCGTGAACTCAACAAGGTGACAGTCAAGAATCGTTATCCTTTACCTCGCATCGACGATTTGTTTGACCAATTGCAAGGGTCAAGCTATTACTCGAAGATTGATTTAAGGTCGGGCTATCATCAGATGAGAGTCCGAGAGGAGGATGTTCCCAAAATAGCCTTTAGAACGCGGTATGGCCATTACGAGTTTCTGGTCATGCCATTCGGGTTAACCAACGCACCAGCGGTATTCATGGACCTCATGAATCATGTGTGCAAACCGTATCTTGACGATTTTGCTATCGTGTTTATAGTTAACGAGCTGGGAATACATGTGGATCCCGCTAACATCGATTCTATTCGTAACTGGGCGGCACCAAAGAGCCCTTCAGAGGTACGTCAATTACTTGGCCTCGCTGGGTACTATCGAAGGTTTATCGAGGGATTTTCGAAGATCGCTCAGCCTCTTACTACGTTAACACAAAAAGGTGTTGTGTATTCTTGGGGAACAAAACAAGATGACGCATTCCAGCTTCTCAAACAGAAACTCTGCAGTGCACCCATACTGTCCTTGCCCGATGGGACAGATGGTTTCGTAGTGTACTGTAATGCTTCGATCCAGGGTCTCGGTTGCGTGCTGATGCAACGCGAGAAGGTGATTGCCTATGCTTCTCGACAGTTGAAAGTTCACGAGAAGAACTACACGACTCACGACTTAGAGTTGGGAGCCGTGATATTTGCACTAAAAATTTGGAGGCATTACTTGTACGGTACTAAATGCACTATTTATACAGACCACAACAGCCTTCAGCATATCTTCGATCAGAAAGAGTTGAACATGCGACAGCGTCGCTGGGTGGAACTCTTAAACGATTATGATTGTGCAATCAAGTATCATCCAGGAAAAGCTAACGTGGTAGTTGATGCCCTTAGCCGTAAGGAGACGAAACCTAAACGTGTTCAAGCTTTGCACCTCACCAACCACTCTAATCCACCTGATCAGATTCGTTCTACCCAAACTGAAGCATTGAAAGACGAGAACCTTAAAGCCGAAGCTATGTGAGGCTTGGCGAAGCAACTTGTTGAAAGATCTGACGGTATTCGCTATTTCATGGAGCGAATATGGATCCCTTCGTACGGGGAATCTTAGAGAACTTGTGATGGACGAAGCACACAAGTCTCGTTACTCTGTTCACCCAGGTTCTGATAAGATGTATCAGAATCTAAAAGTCTTATACTGGTGGCCGAAAATGAAAGCCCACATAGCGATGTATGTGAGCAAGTGCTTGACTTGTGCAAAGGTCAAAATATGTCAGACCCTGACTTTTGCGGAAGCGTATGATGTGTTACTTGCTCAATATCATTGCATTCAATTATAATAAACAACTATGTGCTTAAAACATGATGTTCATCCATTTATTAGTTGAAATGTTACAAACACAAGTCATTTAAGTTTCAACCAAATTCCTCAAGTTATGTTACAAAACAAAAGTGGATGACATCTAAACTTGAAATTTACGTCTTGAAAACAACACAAGCGCCCAAGATCCATCTTGTTTCCTGAAATACATGTAATTTTGAAAACATCAACAAAAGTTGAGCGAGTTCATGTGTTTCTGTATGAGTTCGAATAATCTTGTAAACATTTGTAAGTATGTCTTTGTAAACCAGTATGAAAGTGTCTATGAACAGATCATTTAATGTGTAGCTAATACATTAATATGTGTGCAATGGTGCAGGAAGGCTCAAACCTTTGCATATTTCGTACCGGGCCACCCGGCGGGAACGACATGGTCACCACATGGGCCAACTCCCGGTCCCATGGGTGGGGCTCGCAACACCCAAATAGATCTATCACTCATGCCCCTCGGTCCTTATACACGGATTAATGGTCTTAAGTGTTGTACCCACCACTCACATGATCTAACAGTTCATTCCTTAGCTAACCATATCATTTGTGAACATTCGAAACATTTGTAACATGTATTTCACCCCCGAAGTTATAAACCGAAAACAGTTAAAAGAAAAGGGTGTAGGATCGTATTCGGACCCGAACGAGTCTATCAGAAGATCTTTTCTCAGTTTGAGTGGCGGAAACAAACAAACCGAGTTCAATTCAGCAATTATACACTTTAAACTGTTGTTTCTATTGATTGAATGACATTTACAATTGATTCATCACTTCGGCAGCACTTCGCTGCAAACCGGAAGGACTTTCTACTGATTTAGCTCCAAATGACCCTTTATATAGGGATTCTGATTTAGCTTGAAATGACAAGGTGTCATTTCGAGCGGAATCAGACATTAACATTTCGAGCGGAATCAGATTTTTATGTGATTTAGCTTGAAATGACAAGATGTCATTTCGAGCGGAATCACCCCTAAAAATCACTATCTAGATTCTCGTTTTTCATGCCCTGATCTAATACATTCTATACAAGACTCGATACAAGACGTAGACGACAGACAGATGCACCAACAAACTCCCCCTCGGATGTTGACGGAGTCTTCAGTGTCGAGTCTTCGCATCTTCAGTCTTTGGGCTTCTCTTTGAAGTATCTGACGCTGTAAGTATCCTCAATCTCTATCTTCTTTTCTCTTTTCATCACTAACATACTCCTTCCTTTAAGTATCTTCAGACTCCCCCTTTCGATATGCTGGGATCGCAGTCTGGCTTGTTAAAATCACAGAGTCCTCAGGTATCGGAACCTAGCTCTTCCTCAAACCTGTACATTCTCTACCACAAACATATTTTTTCTAATATTAAACTTTAACACACTCAGACACTACTAGTAAATATCACAAAAATGATCTAACATTTATAATCTCTGATGAACCACTTGAAGAAATATCATTTTCAAAACTTCTGATGATCACTTGTAACAAGACTTAAAATTCTTTCACACACAACTCTCCCAACCCAGTTCATCAAGTTTAGCACTTGGAATTTTGAAAATTAGCTCTTCAACACCAGTTGTCGAAAATCTTTTTGGATTTTTCAAAATTTATGCTAAAACACACTGAAAATCTTTTTAGTATTTTGGAAGTAAAGGAATGAAATGCAATAAAGAAATATTTACATACAATATTTTTTGTGAGTTTGTGTAAGAGGATCATATCAGTTTTTGAGACAAATCACCAACACCGTTAAGCTATAATCATTTTAAGTTCTAAACGATTCACTTAGATTGTCAGTATACTGATCCACTTAAATTTTCACACAAAGTTCAACTGTTTCGAGATACGAGATTAATGTCTTAAGCACTTAAACTCAATCGCGTGTCCCACCTCAGAATATACTCCCGTATCCAGATCCCAATATTCAGTCTTACAGGTGAGTATACCACAGATGATATCTGTAAGGGGTTAAATTGCGAAATCGTGAGAGCTCAGGTCAGAACTTCCGTTCAGCAGAGAGATGACGGTTCGACTTGGGTGTGTCCCCTTTAGAGGATCTTTTTTACAACAGCATTGATTAGCAATTTTATTGTCTTATCATATATGCTGAGGGCGGCGCTATATTTCAAGCAAGCAGAAAGTATTCTCCGGGGACTAGGCCATTGCTTCCACAAAATCAGAAGTCCCGGGATAATACCCCAGATATCACTGAGTATAAAGACCTAGTATCTCAGAAAGAGGGACCTTTCAAACAAGATTTCGGGGGTTACCCATATATCCGAGAGATGTTTCCCCACAATATAAGCAAGTTTGAATTTTAGGTTTATATCTCGTCACAATCTACTAAATGTGCAAAAACCTACTGGCACATCATCAGTGAGATAGTTTATCACATTTTTAACTTTCCAATTCTTTAGCATGTTGTGATCGTCCACTGATGTACTATCATTTCCTCTTTTATACAACAAAAACTCATTTTTCATTTTATCATGTTTTTGACTTTTTTTCAAATTTTCAAATGTTTTTGGATTTTCTAAAATTTATACTCCCCCTAAAATGCAAACACATTTTAGGAAATTTGAAAATAAACTGTACAAACAATGTGACAACTGATATCAAATTGCTTCAATTCGCCATCCACTTGGCATAAACAATCAGAACTCCCCCTTTCAACAAACTATTTTCTCATTTAGATTTCAAAACAGTTAAGTTTGTTTTAATCAAAATGATTTTTCCGGAAAATAAGTTTGTTTTTATTACTTGTAGGGGCATAGTTCATCATATTGACTTTCAACCACTTGTATGAAAATTACATCAAGTTCAAATTAATGACCTTGAGTAATCACTAAGTCAAAACAAACCTCTGTATCATTTGTAAAATGAACTTATCAAAGTAAATTTCAAGATAAATGCCGATACCTACTCCACACTTACCAACCTGGGAGTTCCGGCATAGTCCTTCACCTGTAAACATTTCATCAATCTTTAAAAATTTCACAAAAACAAACTTAACAAGAATGATGCCGATTCCTGATCCACGATTACAAACTTGGGATCTCCGGCAAGTCCACAGACTTACTGTTCGTAATATGTACCATCCCAGTCACAAACCAGGGATGGTTCAACTTTATCTTTCTTCGTCTTCTTCTCGTAAAACTCTTTAACCCATTTGACTTTTCGATCAATCATTTTTCCAAAAATATGTTTTACAGTGGGGTTAAAAGATTTTTCAACATCAAAAACCTTTTTATCATCATAAAATTGGTTTGATATCTCAACTTTACCAATTTTCTTTTTAAAATTTTCAGCCCGAAGTGGTGGAAAATTCTCATCATCCACAGTCGAAACTGATCCTTCACTTTTTAAAACAACCTGTGGCTCCTCTGATTTTGTGGAATCGGATTCATCGCCAGAAGATAGCTCCTCTGATTTTGACCTATCAGAATCATCGCTAGAACTACCTCCAGACTTCTTAACCACCCATTTTTTTTATCATTTTTAGCTCTCTTCTTATAAAACTTGTTTGAACATTCACCAATTTCAAATGTATAATTTTTGAAAAGTTTAGTTATGTCAATTGGTGGTTCAAACTCAATCACTTTCTCTTTGAGATTAGAAACTCCCTGTTTGGTTTGAATTGCTTGCGAACAGTTCACCGCAAGATGTCCAATTCTACCACATTTGAAACAGGTTCGAGTTTTCTTTCTCTGATTAGCATTCTTCATTTCTTCTTGCTTCTTTGCAAGGAACTCTCTGTTTGACTGTCTCCAAAATGCTTTCTTTTCTTCTTCTTCTGATGAAGTACCTGAAACAAATGTCATCTTTGCTTTAAAATCACGAACATATTTTTCATTTTTCTGTTTTTCTGTTGGAATAAATCCAAGACCTTTCTTTTTGAAATTACGGTTTTGATTTGGTTTCTTTTGACAACCAGAACCAGAACTGTAACCCTTTTTCTTGTTTAAACGTTGTTGAACTCTTGAGGTGTATTTTTTAGTTCTTTCATTAAGATTTAAATCTTTTATTTCAGAAATATTAATTTCTGTTAATTTGAAAACCTTTTTTATCAGTTCATTTTTGACACCTCTTATTGGAAATTCCTCATCAAAATATAATTTGTCAGAATCATTCAAAGTATATGCAACTTTAAACGTTTCGTCATTCAAATTAGACTTTGATAACAGGAATTCTTTGTTGTAAACCCTTTTAACTGAAGACTTTGGACTGTTGACTGTCGAACTCGAACTTTCAGAACCAGACTTTGACTCTGACTCTGAGTTTGACTTCAACTTTGACTCCTCAGTTTCATTTTTATCCAACACCTGATCGACGACTTTCTTTATTAACTTGGACTCATGATCAGTGTCAGATGATGTAAACGTAACATCAATATTTTCTGGCAAATTGACTGAGGACTCTGACTCCCACTGTAAATTTGTTGCTTTTTCGACTCTTTCCTGATTTGGATTTCTGGGCAAATATCCATTTTCTAGCGGGGGTGGACACTTGTTGTAACCGACATCTTGTTTCTTACCAGAATCCTTCTTGTCAGTCTTTTTCTTTGTGTCACTCTTCTTCTTGTTCTTCTTTTCTGGAGTCTTTTCTTCATTCACTTTTCCATCATCATTCTTTTCTTCAGTTACTTCATTCTCTTCAAATGCTTTCATGCCTTCAACAGTCGGATAAATCATGTCAATAACATAAGAAGTACATGAGTAACTTTTCAACAAACGATTTACTCTTTCCGTTTCAATTCTTTGTAACTCTAGCTTCTGTTTAAGAGCAGCACACTTCTCAATGTAGTTGTTCACCACTTTCTGCTTGATCATGAATGCACCCTGAAGTGTCTTCATTGCAGTTGCTTGCTCTTCACTTGTTTGATTATACTGATTCATTGATTTGTTCAGCACATCGTAAGATTCCTTCAAACTATTCAAGTTATAAATCAATGTGCTGTTCTGCTTCTTTATAGCTTCACAAGTGTCACACTTTACAGGAATCTTTTTAGCATCAACTTCTTCATCAACTTTGAACTTTGGAACTTCAACCTTTACTTTCCTTTTGATCACTGGTGATGTTTCATCGTCACTGCTAACTGGAGTCTTTACCTTTTTCTTTTTCTTCTTTGCTTTCTCATCTTCACTGTCACTCTCAGCCATCATTTTCAAATGATTTGCCATTTTTCTTGACCAATACTCACGATCATCATCACTATCTTCTTCAATCCTAGCAACAAAAGCTGTGTGAGCTGTAACTTGATCAGGAACATAATCATCCCATGTGAAATTTTCCCAACTAAAACCTTCAGGTAATCTTTCATCATCTTGATCTATTATCAAGGCACTACCATCATTTCTCTTCAAATAATCTTGATTAACCACACAAGCTCACTTTCCAGAATCTTCAATCACATTCCTTCCGTGTGCAGTTTGTGCCTGATGTTGTTGTTGTTGAGGTGGTTGTTGAGCAACTTGATGATAAATGGCCTTTTGATAGTAATCATTGTTGTTGTTGAAAGGATTCTGAGCTCCACTTGCTTCACGATTGGTGCACTCTCTCTTGAAGTGACCTTTCTCCCTGCAACGAAAACAAGTGACTTTAGATTTATCAAAACCTAAAGTAGAAATATTAGCCTCACGTAGATCATTTCTTCCTGTGATCTGCTTGAATTTCTCAGCTCTCCTCAACACACTGGCCAAACACCATTTGATATCCATAAGCTCCATCTCTTCAGCATCTATTTGATCGTAATCCTCTTTTGTAAGCATTGGATTCCCGATCTTTCCAGCCACAAAACTACTATAAGATTCCAACACCATTCCCAACAAAGACATGTGATTTTTAGCAACTTCCTCGGAGTAATCTTGATCATTCTCAAGATTTAGTACAATGTTACACTGAAGTTTTCTCCCATTCTTTGTTGCTGAGATGTTCGGATCGAATGATGGAAATGATGAAAAACTATTACTGCTGCTTGATCCTTTAGATGAGCTTCCTGATGAATTCTTGGCGTTGTAAGCAGTTTCCACTTTTGGCGAAAAATTTGTGGTTTTCTCATTCACCCCTGCTTTGTAATACAACCCAATATCCTGTTCACCATCGAAATCTTTCATCCGAACAATCTTCCTTTGCTCCATCTCTTGAGCTTCCAACTTCTCAATGAACTTACTCAGAGTGAGTGTATTGAATCCTTTCTTGTTTCTGAGCATCATCAAATATGTATCCCATGTCTCATGTGGCAAAGCATCAGCAAGCTTCTCGAACAACTCTTCATTGTCTTTCTCGATGCTCAATCTCTTCATGTTGGCTAGCAAATTACAATATCTTTCTATGATCTGTCTTGTGCTTTCATTTTTCAACCCACGAAATAAATCGAACTCTTTCTTCAAAAGCGATTTCTTGTTTTTAACCATTTCTTGACTTCCATGAAATTTCGATCTTAATGCTTTCCAAATTGATTAAGAAGTTCCATTATGTTGCAATAACACCAAGATATCTTCTTTCACAGCTTGTTGCAACAAACTCAGCATCATTTTCTCATCTTTGTATTTCTTTCTAGCATCGGCACTTAGATCTTTAATTGGAACAACCTCTTCATCATCATTCGTCGGTCGAATGTATTTCGTCTCGACACATTCCCAAGCATCAAGATAGTTTGCTTGTACCCAGTTTTCAAAACGACCTTCCCAACCCTTACATTCCTCGATGTTCATTAGCTTGGGTGGTTTTTGCATTGTTCCCGTTTCGTTTTCCAACATCGTGTTCTGTGCAATACTAATCGGGTTAACCGGGGTAGCGAATGCGTTATAAAATTCCTCTTCCATGATTCGGATTTCAAAAATTTTCAAAACAGTCCTTTTGAGCGGAATAGTCACACTTCAAACAATAACTATTCAAGCGAAATTACTAAACACTGATTCAAGTGGAATCAGTTAAAATTTGTTCAAGTGAAAGGTGGTTTGGAGCTGAATCACAAAGTAATTTGGAGTGGAATCACCAAATAATTTTGGAGCGGAATCACCAAATAATTTTGGAGTGGAATCAGCAAAATCTGGTAACTTTGGAGCGGAATCAGCAAAATCTGGTAACTTTGGAGCGGAATCACCAAAATCTGGTAACTTTGGAGCGGAATCAGCAAAGATTTTGAAGCGGAATCAACTCTTTGCAACTTGGAGCGGAATCAGACCAATATTCTGGAGCGGAATTAACCACTTGTTAACTTTGGAGCGGAATCAGAAAATATTTTGGAGCGGAATCAACAATTTCAAGCTGAATCAGTGTATTTTCGAGCGGAATCAGACCAATGAAGCTAATCTGGAGCGGAATCAGGAACTGGTCAATTCGAACGGAATCAAATCGAAGGTCCATTTCAGTCACTTTTAGTCTGAATTTTGTTATGTAACTTTCAAGGGTTTGTTAATAATCAATTCCGAGCAATGTGTGAAAATCTGAGCAAATTCTGACCGTGAAATGATGTTCAAATTGAAAAAGAAAGGTGTAGAAAACAGAATTCGCAGCTGAATTGGCAAGAGCTCTTCCTCCTGAGCTATGATACCACTTATAGGATCGTATTCGGACCCGAACGAGTCTATCAGAAGAGCTTTTCTCAGTTTGAGTGGCGGAAACAAACAAACCGAGTTCAACTCAGCAATTATACACTTTAAACTGTTGTTTCTATTGATTGAATGACATTTACAATTGATTCATCACTTCGGCAGCACTTCGTTGCAAACCGGACGGACTTTCTACTGATTTAGCTCCAAATGACCCTTTATATAGGGATTCTGATTTAGCTCGAAATGACAAGGTGTCATTTCGAGCGGAATCAGACATTAACATTTCGAGCGGAATCAGATTTTTATGTGATTTAGCTTGAAATGACAAGATGTCATTTCGAGCGGAATCACCCCTAAAAATCACTATCTAGATTCTCGTTTTTCATGCCCTGATCTAATACATTCTATACAAGACTCGATACAAGACGTAGACGACAGACGGATGCACCAACAAAGGGGGACATGAACTCACAAATTTGCGTCCTGTATCCTTTAACTCAAAGATCTCTCCCTGATGTCGTACCACTACCTACACACGTATTATGTTTTATTAGGCACTTAGGTCGTGTAACGACTCTTTGTCTTAGTTGTTTATTAAGTCTTAACTTGGAAGTTCATGGTATACTTTGAGTGCATCCTTAATGTACATTATATAATTTCCAAAGTGCATAATTATTAGTTAAAATAATAATATTTTAACTTAAATTATATTTATTCCAGTATTTGAAAATATTGTCAAAACAATATATTTTTAACTTGGTTTATTATGTATTTCCACATATGTATTCTCCCAAGTATGGGTGTACTTGTACTTGTGTATTATCATAGTTGTGTATTTGTGTATTTTGCCAAGTATTGGTGGTGTATTCCAGTGTGTATTTATACGTATGAGAATACGTATTTTCTTGTATTTACTACCTATTTTATACTTAATCTTGTATTTAATTTTTCCGGAATATTATTTTTAATAAACTAAAAATCACCAAATTTGTATTCTTAAAATGTATGTATTTTAAGAGGATTTTTATAGAAAATTATCTATAAACTTTACTTGACAAAAATAAACATACTTTCATATAAACCTCAAAAGTAATATATTTTTAAGATTAACTTAGAAAATATATATGTTTCGAGTCTTCACCCAAAATAACATGTCTTCCAATTGTTTAAGAAAATATATATTTTTCTTCACTCAAAAATAATATATCTTCAAATTGTTTAAGAAAATATATATTTTTCTCCACTCAAAATAATATATTTTCTATTTGACAAAATATGATATACTTTGTAATACTTGTAAAATTCCACATTTTCCATTTCTTTGGTCTCCAAATTACCGTTTAACATACTTGTCGAAATATGAATTTATTTCCAGAATGTATATAAGTGTAGTCCATACGTCCGTTTGTCCGATTGTCCAATATTTGGGTATAGATTATATATTTGTTTCTTGCAATTTTGGTAATATTTTTTATATTACAATCTTGGTATTTTGGTGAGTTATATTATTTTCAAGTTCCTAAAATAATATAACTAATACACATAATATACAAGTAACACACAATTTGTTACATCTAAATATATATTTTCCTAAATATATACTTAGTCATTTTTATTTATCAAAAATCAACCTCCAATGTTTGTAGTTTTTGTAACAAAATTATGGCAAATTTTTATATGAAAACCATGATCAAAATTTACTTGTAAACACAATTTCTACAAAAATTTTGCCATAGTTTCCCCTTGAAAATGGAGGTTTCCATGCTCAAAGGTATATCATTTTCTTTTAAAATCTCATCATCAATCATTAACAATTTAAGCAAGACTTACCACGTGCTTCAAATATTCAATTTACACTATGACATGAACTTGAAAGTTTGTAAAAATTTGTAGTAACTTAACATGCTGTTTAGTAAGTTTAGTTACCTCTAAAAACATGGTTATTAGTTTATAAATCTCATTCTTGTAAATTTTAGTTCTTTACAACTTATATGATGATTTTCTAAAAATAATTCTTCTTGTATTTTTCTTGTCACCAACACTCTTCTAACTTTGATTTAACACTTAAAACATGATTAACTTCTTTAAAAACCATGATCATGTTAATCTTGTAATAAACTTTGTTCTCTTGAAAATATTGTTTTTGAAATCACTCATTTTTAAGACTTATAACATGTATCAATAATCATCATACACTAAAACAAGTTTATATTCAAGTTCATGTTTAACATAAAGGATGATCATTATGATTTTCTCAAGATCCATCCTCATACTTGCTAGATCATGTGTTTAATCATCATCTAGCAAGCTTCTTATGATGATCAACATCAAAATCACAAGAAATCAACAATCAAGTTTCACACATACACTAAATCAACTTAGATTTTCATGTTATTAAGCTTTATGTTAGAGATCATCTTCATGTTTCTTTGTGATTCTTGAGTTTAACAAGTTACAAAACATTTTAACCACTAAAATTAGAAGTATTAACATGGTTAAAGGAGCTTACTACTAGCTCTAAAGCTAGGGAAGAAACAAAGATGAAGATGATGATGAATGTGATGGATAATAGCACCAAGAGAAGGTCCTTCCACTTTCAATGCTTCCCACCTTCTTAGTTATGCTTCTTACACCTTAGGATATGCTTAGAATGGATGGAAGATGATTGAAAATGAAGGTAAGGGGAGGAGTGCTTGGGGCCGTGAGTTAGGGGAGAAGAAAGGAGGTGTTTGTGCGTTGAAGAAGAAGTATCAAGAGTGTAGTTTAGTCTTATGGTTTATAAAGAAAGATTTTCAACAAAACAAAGTCTAATGGTTATTATGTTCTCCAAGTGACCAACAAATCCAATAAAATATATGAAAGAAATCGAGGGTGGGGCTCACTTTCATAACCGGTTATGGGGGGGGGGGGGGTGTTAATTGTGTTTCAAATATAAGTTGAACAATCTAGTTAAAATGTAAGGGGTTTAGTTAGTGTTTTAAGTGTTTAGGGTTTATAGGATGTAATATGGTGTTTGATGTTCAAGACTAGCTTCATAAGACTAAAACAATGCTTCTAAAGAAATTTTGATGTTTCGGGTAGTGTCCGGTTGTCCGGTTGGTTACCGGTTCGTTAAGGTGCTAAATTACGCAGTTTAGTGTGGTTTATGTTCTCTTTTATGACAGTTTTGATTCCCGACACTTAGGAAGGTATTCAGGACCATTAAACCAAAATTCTGCATTATATTTTGTTGTTAAAAAGCTGATTTTTGCTGAAATATGCAGAATTCTGCAGTTTTTGTGAGTTTTAGGCACTTTCCGGCACTTAAACTGTCACTAGGAAGGCAGTTTTGTAATCCCTACTTTCCTACACACTATTCTATTGTAACTCTTGGTTCTGGCCTCATTCTGTGTCTTAACATCATGTCTGTCTGAGTACTGAACTCCTGTCAGTACTTCTAGTTTGTCTGATAACTGTGCTAACTTTGTTCTGTGCACTAACTGAACCTCATTGTGTTGCATGTAATAATGATAAGCAATCATGCAACATGTAATGCATTTGTATGTACATGACAGTAATCACAAATTCATTCATGCCATTTATTTAATCAGGCACAGTCATTAAAGCACAAATTACTGTTTAATATTGTACGGTTACTTGGAAAATTGCTAGTTGTCACAAAATAGAGTACCAAAAACCCTCTGGTCTGCTTCAGCAACCCGAAATACCCATGTGGAAATGGGAATATATTGCTATGGATTTTGTCACTGGTCTACCTATAACTCAAAACGGGAACGATACTATTTGGGTGATCGTCAACCGTCTCACGAAATCAGCACACTTCCTCGCGATCAAGGAACCTGATAAGTTTTCGCAACTTACTAGCATTTATCTGAAGGAGGTGGTTTCTAGGAACGGGGTGCCAACCTCCATTATCTCTGATCGTGATCCGTGTTTCATATCCGATTTGTGGCAAGCGATGCACAAATCATTTGGCTCACGTCTTGACATGAGCACTGCTTACACCCTCAAACGGATGGCCAGAGTGAGCTATAACGCCCCAAAACCCGAATGTTAAATTACAAGCATGTTTTCTTTTACACAATGTGATATGGGGTAACTAAGTTAGTTATATATGCCAGTTAAATAGTAAGGAATGGAATTTTGTGACTAACAAATAACAAACAAAACTTCAAGGGCAAAAAGAGGGCAAGTTGAAAAGTGTTTTAATTAAAACATAAAAAGAAAAGGGAAACCCCATTTGGGGCAGATGTATATGTCGACACACACACATAGTGTGTGTGTGTTCTTGTGTGAACCAAAGGAAGAAGAAGGAGAGGAGGAATCTAAAATTTGCATGGATAATCTATGAATTTAGGGGTGTTCATCACCTCCTAAGCATCAAGTAAGTATCTAATTCACCCCTTAAACCTTCTTGATTAGAGTACTTGGTGGGTTTTGATGAATCAACCCCAATTGGGTAAATTGGGGATGTTAGATGGTTGGATTTGTGTATGCATGCACTAATTTAGTGTCAATTATGATTTAATCATCTCAATTAGGAGTTTTAATGGAAGAACCCATGTTCAAGAACTTGGGGTTTTGATGGTTTATGGTTTAATATGAATGAGTTGGATGAACTAGAGATTTTGTTATGTTGATGTCTATGTGTGAATGGTACTTGTTAATTAGTAAGAAGATTTAATGAATTATGTATAAACTTGGAAGATCGTGCATAAATTAGTTATACATTGTGCATTAATTGGTGAACGCACACCAAGTGTTTGATGAAATGCTTAGTATAAGCTAGTATGTGAAATTATATGCTAAACAATGGATGAACATGTGTAGAGTTTGATAATGACATAATTGATGTTAATTAGACATGAGAAGATGTATTGTAGAAGGATTTCGTAAGAAGGTGTAGTTGATGGTATGATTAGGTAGAATTATGCATTAGAACTTGTACTCTATGCTTGAATGATGAGGTGCACAACATGTGTTGGACCAATTGCCTATTGGTAATTTAGAAATGAATGTGCACTAAGTATATAACATATGAACTTGCTAGTAAATAATGAAGTTGTGATTATGTTAAATAGACTAACCTTGAATGTGGTTGTCAAATGTGAGATAATGAAAGTATTAGCATGTGAAAGTATGTGTTTGTGAATGTGTATGTGTATGTGCATATAATTTGGTGATCATGTGGTTGTAATCATATTACATCATGAGTTTGAAATGTATATAATGTCATTAGTATAGGCTAATATGATAACACGAATATACGAGGTTAAGTAGAAAGTTCATATGATAAATCGTTGACATCTGAAAGTCAGCTATGCATAAGTAGCAAGGTTAGGCTTTTGCCACACTTGCAATGTTATAGAATGTCAAATGGTACGTGTTATATCGATATGTGTTATATGTTATGACGTGATGAATTATATGAGTTGAAAAGATATGATTGTGGGAATATGCCTTATGCTTGTTAGAATTGACTAATGAAAGTCAAATGTGAGATATGCATTTGATATGATCGTTAATATGTACAATCATGTATGCTAACAAGAATGTGATTGCGATGACATGAAAGTATAGGGATCATGTCGAGATGGAATCAAGCACGAAAGGCTAACGGGCCAAGATGAGGCAAGGAAGCGGATACTAACACGGACACATAAGGTAAGTGATTTCCGGAAGCACTTCTTATTTATAAATGAAGTTAAGGTGGTAAGTCGTTGGTGGTCATCTATGTTTGGAATTACACGATAGAAGCGAACGGGTCAAAATGTAGAAAGAAACATAGCGTGATGTGGTAGATGGTTTGGTCTTGGGGTTAAGTAGTAAAAGGATATGGGGGCTTGAATTATGGTCATGTTACGTCTTGGAAGGATGAAAAATGTGGAAGAAGGAAGTTCGGATATCTAAAGGTTGTTTTGTGAAAATTAAAACGGAAGAAGATTTAGAGTGAAAGAACCCGTCGTAAGCTACGAAAGATCAACCGTAGCTTATGGGCAAACAAACAAGGGGAAACAGCAGCAAGCTACCGTAATCTACGGCCAATGTTCACTCAACAGTTGAAATGTTCACTCAACAGTTGGAACGTTTACTCATTAGCAAGAATGTTCACTCAACAGTTTGAACGTTCACTCGTCAGCAAGAATGTTTACTCAACAGTTGGAACGTTCACTGGTCAGCAAGAATGTTCACTCAACAGTTGGAACGTTCACTCATTAGCAAGAGTGTTCACCTCAACAGTTGGAACGTTCACTCATTAGCAAGAATGTTCACTCAACAGTTGGAACGTTCACTCATTAGCAAGAATGTTCACTCAACAGTTGGAACGTTCACTCATTAGCAAGAATGTTCACTCAATAGTTGGAACATTCACTCGTCAGCAAGAATGATCACTCAACAGTTGAAACGTTCATTCATCAGCAAGAATGTTCACTCATGAGCAAGAACTTTCACTCAAAGTATGTCTGGGAAAGAAATAAGCTTGGAGATATGTATGTGTATAGATCTACCTACATGTTAGTGACGGAATCCATAGGTAAGCATGAAGAGAAATGAACATGCACGTAAGTTTGTACGTATGAGACTTATTTATATGGATATTTGTGACTAGGATATGTTAGTAAAAATTATATGGGAATGTAAGTGGTATGTAAGAGCTTGTATGAATGTATGTGTGTGTGTATAAATATACGTATGAGTGTGTATGCACGAAGTGGGATTGATTGTACACGAAAGAATATGACTTGTATACATGTATGCATGGCTACAATACATTTGAGTATTAACGTTACTAATCAAGTGCTTTGAGAATGAAATGAAATGCAGGTATACTATTGTTGTCCTTATGAAGATTTAATGATTGGGATGCAAGATTGTACTTGGAATGATAATCGAAAGGATTAGCATGAGTAGAAAGAATGTGGCATGGACATTTAATTATGTATGTTTAGATTATGAATGACGTCACTAAATATTAATGATGCGCATGTATGTGGTGATTGCAGGTTGCACGGACTTAACATCATTATGAAGTCTAAGAGGTTGAAGATCGAGTCAAAGAGCAAGGATTGTACGGGAAGAGCAGTCACATGACTTGTATTTATATATTACATTTGATGCATTAATTAAGAATGAAGGTTGTAAATCTTTTCAAGAATGTGTTTGACATTTTAGAAATGAACCTCCAAGTGTGTAATGTAGATAAGAAATAAGGAAATTTTTGAGTCGGTATTTTCCGTTGCGTCCTTTTTGGTTAAAATGTGTTAGGGTGTTACATGAGCGAACCATCCAGACATTAGAAGACATGCTACAGGCATGTGTTATCGATTTTGGTAAAGGTTGGGAGAGACACTTGCCCTTGGTGGAGTTTTCCTACAATAACAGTTACCATTCTAGTATTCAGGCAGCTCTGTTCGAGGCATTATACGGATGGAAATGTCGATCTCCTCTCTGTTGGGCTGAGGTGAGCGACAGCCAAATCACAGGTCTAGAACTGGTACTCGAAACCCCTGAGAAGATTGTCCAGATCCGAAACCGTATGGCGGCAACGCGTGATCGCCAGAAAAGCTACGCTGATAAGCGTAGGAAACCCTTGGAATTCGCTGTAGGTGATCGTGTCATGTTGAAAGTCTCACCCTGTAAGGGTGTGGTGCGCTTTGGGAAGTGCGACAAACTCAATCCACGTTACGTAGGGCCATTCAAGATTCTGGAGCGAATAGGTAAAGTGGCTTACAAACTTGAATTACCTGATGAGTTGGGTAATGTCCACATGGTCTTTCATGTCTCAAACCTGAAGAAGGGTTTGTCTGATGAAACACTCGTAGTACCGTTGCAAAAACTGAAAATTGACGAAAAATTGCAGTTTGTCGAAGAACCTATTGAAATCATGGACCGGGAAGTCAAGGTTCGTAAGCACAGTCGAATTCCAATCATGAGAGTTCGTTGGAACTCAAGGCGTGGACCGGAGTTCACGTGGGAACACGAGGATCAGATGAAGCTCAAGTATCCTCAACTGTTCAAAACTGCTGAATCAAATCCTGATGCAACTGATGAATTTCGAGACGAAATTTCCTTTCAAATTGGGGATGATGTGGCACCCGAGAGAAATCTGCAGTCATCTTGACCCATCACTTCACTCCTTCTCTGAAATCTGCTCATCAAATTTCGGGACGAAATTTCTTTCAAGTTGGGGATGATGTGACAACTCGTATTTTCAAGAACACTCTATGTACTAGTTTCTTTGATATTTGATGTGTACGTGTTGAATGAATGAACTGTTTGAATAAATTGTTTGGTTATATTTAAATGCTAGTGAAGTTGTGAGATTGTATGTGTTATCTGTTTAGTCGCGCATAGTCCCGGAATCGCACACTCTTGCGTTGGCTAGACAAACCATGTGGCTTCTTGGAGCCCAAAGCCTTAGAACCCAATCCAAGCCCCAAACCCAATCCCCCTTTGGCACGCATATATGCATGCAGGATGCATATCATTCCTTTTTCCAAACATTTGTAAACCCTAGTTCTCTCTCAAGTGGACGATGGCAGTGAATCCCCTTCAAAGCATCGCCCTCTCGATCGAACTCCTAGCAAACGACCTCATCATCTCTCAGTTAGTGAATTCATTATTGTTTTGATCCTTATCATCTATCTTTGATTATGTGTAAACTGTCGAATAGGATTATTAAATGTTGAAACATTGGTTTTGATCTAAGGGTTTTGCTAGGAATTTTGGTTGGAATTGATTAATCGAATAAACGATGTTGATTGTTAGGGATGCATGATAGAGTTTTGACAAGATCCATTGATATGATAACTATGAATCCTATAACATTTATGTGTTGATGAACCCATAAAACCGATTCAAATGATGGCAGTAGTGTTAATGTATGATTTGATGATTAAGAAATATATAGGTCGTTGATATGTGCCGTAATGTTCAAATATAGATCTAGTGTTCATACGAATTAAAGTAATATGGAAACTGTTGGAATTGGTTTGCAAATTAAAGTGAGTAACTGCCTTCCACAAATTTCGGCCAAAACACAACCAGACTCGCACACTTAGAGCTAGTCGCACACCCATGTAATGGGCCTTTAACCTATTCGCGCCGCACAAGCTCTCATTGACGGATCGCACAACTGGGCCAGCCATGCTGGGCCCTGAGCTAAAACTTGGTCGCACGCCTAAGACCTGATCGCACAGTCAAGGTATACTCGCACACTTCATTGGGCCGCACCCCAACTAATGGGCCTGCATTGTTATGAATCGCAGAAAAAGGAACTCGATCGCACACCTGGTTGGGCCTCTAACTGTTTGGGCTGCACACTTAATCGCACACCTTATATGAGCTTTACACCGAACCACACACCTACTCTGAATCACACACTCTCACTTTGGGTTTTGGGTTGAATGGGCTATGCAATGTTGGGATATCGATTGAAACGTGAATCTCTGTTATGAGCTGGCATGTATACTAAATGCTTGATGTGTATCGTGTGATGATGTGTGTAGTATACAATGTGTTATTATGTGAATTGGGTGTATGTGAAACTAATTGATTATGGTAACCATACTAGGCCTTGATTTACTAAGTGTGAATAAGTAACAAGTCTTACCGAGCAAACCAAGGTGAGTTCACTACTCTCTTTACAAGCATGCGTCCGGTGGGGACAAACAAACAGACAAACAAACAAATAACCATTTCATCCCTGTAGGGGATACTTTACAAACCCATATCCTTGTAGGGGATATGAGGCGATTTTCAGTAAATGTTGATATTGGATAATACACTCACTTTCTATCACTTAAGTCCCATCTTACTACCGAACTAGTTGATTGTAGGGCAACGGGGTTATTAGTTGATAGCGCTATTAGGTTTGGCACCTTCACGACATACCTGGATAGGACGGGCGTGAACTAATGACCTTAACCTCATGACCAATGTTTGATAGAGCATTGGGGAAGGGCAAACAGGAGTCGTCTTCTGATATCGAGTTATTATCAACATGACTTAACAATACTTGGTAACAAACGTTTAACAAAAACTGTGAACTCGCCAGCTTTTTGCTGATACACTTTTCTGAATGCTTCCAGGCCATTAGGTACACTGATATGGGACTTGCTGTCTGGGAAGCTGGAGTGGTCATGGGTCGTGGCAACTAGATGCACCTTTGAAGTTGAATTGTTTCTAACCATTTACGTTAAACTTATTGAACAATCTATTATGTTTTCGTTGAACATGTTTGATTTTCAAAACCAATGTTTGATTTATATTATTCTCGTTTAATGGAAAGTTCTATTTTTAGATATGGTTCAATGTGATTAGTGGCTGGGTCCTGGTACGTCACACGCCTCGCGGGAGTTTGCGCTTGTGGTATTTTTGAGGGTGTGACAAGTGTTCTCTCCTCCTTGGAGAACACCACCATCGTCCTCCACCCTTTTTTCCTAAACACCCTCCGGCATCTCTTTCTCCTTTGCATATCATGGCTATCTTCCTCCTAGCGCCCCCTTCAACAACTCTCTCCATTTCTTCATTAGATTTTAGTTTTTCAAAGTTTTTAATCTAATTTTTAAACTAACAAAGAAAACTTATACACTGTTGATCATTACCAATTTTTTAGTATTTTTTGATAAGAATAAAGTTGATGTGAAAAAAAGTACATGTATAAACGTATGGTGATTATAACTATGGTCTCCTTCCATCACTTTCGCAAAAGTGGTAAGCCCAACCCGATTTCACTTTAATTGGGTTTTTTAAGTATACATTAACATTTTTTTCATATGAATATATATTTTACAACTCTTCTTAACATCCTTTTTGTAGATCATAAAGGTCTCATACAGGTTAATCGTTAAAATTTTCTCGTCTAGTAACTCTTCATTTTTTTAAAACAATAGGTAAAAGTTAAGTTTATAGAGAACCACAGAAATCAAATGGTCATTTAATAATTAAGTATTCATCAGTGAATATTAGTGAACATTGACGCATACATTATTAGAATTATAATGTATTAAGCGGAGCATGTATTCATGAAAATGTCACCATGCAAATAAATTTCATCAACCAAATATGATATGATATGTTACAATATTATAATTTATTTTTAGTATATCTTAGTTTGTAATGTCTTGTGTGGACGGGTGAGTGGGGAAAGGTACAAATAGGATTTAGCGTGCAAATTGTACGGACAACTAGTGTAATTATGCTGAAGAAATTTGAACTAGCGTAATTGCAGTATTTACGAAATGTCACCGCATGTTTCTGTTTTCGCTTTATACACTCCGCCCGCTACAACCAATTCGTATTTTGTCTTAGCACTATATATACATATGTGTGTATATTTATAAAAAAATATATATATATAATTATAATTGATTACATCAGGCTTTATAAAAATTGGTCGTTTAATGAAAAATGTGAAATTCACGTGAATCATCAATAGTCACCGGTCCCCACTTCTCACCCTGACACATGATTGCCCATCTCCTAAAAAGTATAGAATATATTACGGATAAAAATTCACCAAATTGTTTAACTATTTTTTTTTTTTTTTTTACGGCTAGATCACCCGGTTAGTCCTTTGAACTTTGATCACTCAGGTTACGAGTAGAAATCCTGTGGTTGTCATATTATTGTCAGTTTGAACCGATGCCACAGTTTGTCTCCTGCAAGATTCGACTCTTAGACCTCCCGGACAGGAACCTCACGTAAGTGGGTAAACCTTCCCACCTCCCCCAAAACCAATTGGTACCAAATTGTTTAACTTAACCACATAAAACTTTTGACTTCGATTATACACTCTTTAATCAACCTAATAAGAAAAGTTAATACGCTAAAGTTTCTCTCACAGGACCAATGGCAGACTCAAAATTTTCTTTTTAAAAACAACGATCCAAGAATTTAACCAAAGTTTTAAAGGGGATAATTAGAATTTTTACCTAGAAAATCATTAAATTTTGTTCTGCAAGAAGACTCAACAAAAAATAAATATTTTCTGTATAAAACTTTATTTATGATCTTTGAAATAGAAAGTCTGAATTTCGAAATTATGTTGTGTTATAATCATGAAAATCTTTATAAAGAGATAAAACCTTGAGAGACAATCAAATTACTTGTGATAATACTTTGTTTTAAATTTTTAAAATATTTGTGTGGCATATATTTACACTAATATACGTTGTCGACAATTGGCTTGAAATATTTATATTGCTCTGCATGTATAACTATGTTGATTTAGTCCTTCAGTTTTGAATTTTGAGCTTATTATTTATTATTTATTTATTTATTTTTATTCATTTGAAAGACAAGTGTGCACACGTCTACAACTACGCCTAAATTACACCGTTTACGTATAATGAAACCTGAACATTCACCATTTTAGGAGAAAGGCATATACACCTTAGTACCATTAGGCTACATGCTCTTTAGCAGTGGCGGACCTACCCACGGTCGTGGGTGGGCAGCCTCACTCCTCGAAAAAAAAATTAGTGTATATTTCAGGCTAAAAATCCGACCACATCCCTTGCAAATATGATTAAACGCCTCATCCGCACCCCCAGCAAATAATTTCTGAATCTGTCACTATTCTTTAGACTTTAGATTTAGATCTTGAGTGAAGTGTTAACAATTACTTGATTATTTGTTTGTTCTACAAAGTTAGGAGAAATATCTTCTTACCATTAGCGTGTTGAACCATATGACCTTGTACTTAGTCAACACATAAACAGTCTTAACTTAATTATAAGGTGAGTTAAATGTTTGGTTGGTCCCTGTGGTTTGCAAAAATTGCAGACTTGGTCCTAGTGGTTTACTAATTACACGCGTGGTCCCAAAACTTGTCAAAAATGAACTCGGTTGGTCCCCAGCCCTAACATCAGTTAAATTTCTCAGTTAACTATGTGTGAAATGACTATATTACCCTTAAGTTCATTGTACAAGTTGAAACCTCTGCATCATCTTCATCACCATCATCATCTTCATCACCAACCCACCCAGGTCTCTGCTCTATCTCCCTCTAAAAATCTGGTCACCAGATTATTTCTCCGGCGACCTTTCGGCCGTCCGGTTTCTCCGGCGAATCAACCAATCCTCCAGCGAATAATTCTACCTCAACTCCTCAAATTCACCTCCTATTTCACCCCCATTTCATCTTCATCCACACATTTCTACTCTACATCACTACCATCATCAAACAGTCACTTAATTAACCACATATTCACATCATTTATATCAAATTTCGATCATTGCAAGTTAGTGATTTTTATATCAAATTTCAATCAGAAGTAAACAAATCTCAATATTCAAAAGCAAAATATCTTCTGTTCATATTCATTTGTTGTTGTTTGTTGGTCAAGTTACACACACTGACTATGTGTGATAAAGTAGAGAGAGAAATAGACTATTCAGGGAGAAACATAATTTCCGGCGACCCATTAGCTCTCGCAACGCGCAACCTTTGAAGTGGATTTAAACAAGATCTGATTCGGAGTTGTAGGTCTCCGATCCGACGGGTTTGAGGTTGCAGGTTTTATTATTGGCTGGCAATGGAAGGGAAGGGGTTTGAGTTTGCAGCTCTGATACTTATTGGGGTTTGAGGTTGCAGGTCCGACGGGTTTGAGGTTACAGATCAGATTCGTAATGGGGTTAGAGTTCAGGGAAGGTGGAATAAGGTGCTGGTGTTGATAGGTTAGGGTTCAAGGAAGAAGATGGAGGAGGAGGTGGTCGTGGTGGATTGGTTGATTCGCCGGAGAAACCGGACGGCCGACAGGTCGCCAGAGAAATAATCTGGTGACCAGATTTTTAGAGGGAGGGAGAGCAGAGACCTAGGTGGGTTGATGATGAAGATGATGATGGTGATGAAGATGATGCAGAGGTTTCAACTTGTACAATGAACTCAAGGGTAATATAGCCATTTCACACATAGTTAACTGAGAAATTTAATTGATGTTAGGGCTGGGGACCAACCGAGTTCATTTTTGACAAGTTTTGGGACCACGCGTGTAATTAGTAAACCACTAGGACCAAGTATGCAATTTTTGCAAACCACAGGAACCAACCATGCATTTAACTCTTATAAGGTTGGTAGATGATTATGTCGAATTACATCGAGAAATCTCACTTGCTGTATAATTTAAAACTAGGATTGCGACCCGCCGCAATGCGGCGGGGATTCTTTAGTTATAACTAAGTCAATCTAGGACCCGCACGTTATGTTAAACCTGTCAAACGGGGAAAAAATAGACGATGTAAAAACGTTCACCCACACACGCACGTTGCGTCGTGTTAACTCGCAAAATTTAGAACGAAACGTAAAAACGTTAAACCAAAGACGCACGTTGCGATGTGTTAAGTCACAAAATTTAGCACCAAGCATAAAGCGAAAAATTTGCGGAATATGAAAACTATAAAGGACCAAAGTTGAAAGTAAAAAAAGTTATGAGAATAGATTGCAAAACATAAAAAGTTTTGGGTTAAAAGTAAAAAACAAATAGTTTTTAGTTAAAAGTAATTTATGAAATATTTTTTGGTGAAAAGTAAAAAAAATCATTTTTTTGGAAAACCCTCAAAGCCAACGTTACGAAAACCATATGCATAACCATTTTTTCTTTGAAAACCCCACAAAGCACACCCCGCGTTGCGGCGGGGGGTAAAATGGTGTCAAATAGTACTAATGTCACACAACCGTAATCGACCACCAACACTGACTCGACTTAGGATATGCGTGTTGCGACAAACCTGTCAAACATGGAAAAATAGAGGTAAAAACGTTGAACCACACATGCACGTTGCGTCGTATTAACTCGAAAAATTTAGAACTATACGTAAAACGAAAATTTGCGAAAGATGAAAAGTATAAGTGACAAAAGTTGTGAAGTTAAATTGTAAATAATGAAAAGTTTTGGGTTAAAATTAAAACAACAAATTATGTAGGGTTAAAATTGTAAAAGGTAAAAACCTTTGGGTTGAAAATAAAAAATCAACTTTTTTTTTGAAAAACACACAAAGCATAATGTACAATTAATAATGCATAAAAAAGTTACAAAATTATATATGGAATAATTATAAATCTTTTATATACTCACGTTGTTCACTATAATAATAGTATAATGTTTGAAAAACGAACATCTATAATAGTATAATTCTTGAAAAACGAGCATATAGCTAACTAAACTTTAGCATAAGAAATCTAAGACTAAAGGGAGTGGGGCGTTCTCCCCCTCCAAGACGCCTAAGGCTGCCCCGCACACCACCCCCATTTGGCGTTCCATGGGGCGTCCCCCCTTTGGGCATCCTCTTCTCGTCGCCAAGCTCCTCACACAAATCAATTTTTGACCGTTGAGCATGCACAAAATTTCAAGAATTCCCCCTTCCAACGGCTACTTTGACCAATTATTGTTTTTTTTTTAACCAAATCACCTATATATATATACATCCACCATACAACACCATTTTCATTAACACACTCTAAAAATATACAACACCATTTTTATAAAATACATTCTTTCAACACAACCATTTTGTTTTTTTGGAACCACAAATGGAGTTCAACGTCCCTTCGTCATCCTCGTCCGATGACGATACAACTTCATCAAGTTCTTTTGAATTTGAAGAAGCCATCAACGAGGCGGTAATGACAACGATCAATTTAATGGTTCAAGTTGCTAGCGAGGACAATGAAACGGATGACCAACCGATTAGAAGAAGAACTCAGATTATGCGGGATCGTGCCGCAGGACAACAACGGCTGATGCAAGACTATTTCGGGGAGGAGCCGGTATATGACGCGAAGATATTTAGACGTCGGTTTCGCATGAGTAAACGTCTATTTACCCGTATTACAAACGACATGGAGGAAGATTATGATTATTTCAAACAAAAGTACGACGCTCGTGGGTATATTGGCTTTACTTGTAACAACTCTCATCAAAAGTCATAAATATTAAATTAATTAGTCCAAAAGGAAACCTTAATTGAAACACCCAAGTGATTCTGAACAAACCCTAGAATTTTCATAATTTTCAGAATCAGGATTAGGGCCCCTAAAACTCAGGGGGGGTTAAACCCTATTGACGATTATCCAAATTGTGAGCTGTAGAAATCGAATTTACGAAAACTATCAACTCAGCTAAGCTAGTCCCAAACGTGGCAACCTATAGCTAGAAAATAGGTCTCACGCGGCCCGCGTGAGAATAAGCCAAAACTAAAGCGGGCCGCGTAAGGGTAAAATTTTACCTATAAATAGAGGGCCTTGGGACTTGAATTCTGAAAGAAAAACGACGTAAAAATTCGCAATATTCACTGAGATACGAACAGTATACTCTAAATCCACACACGGGTATCGAAATTCTGCCACAAAACAGGGTATTAGCACAATCGCTGCTACGATTCATTTTTCCGACGATCAATATATCCAATGGATGTTTAAGTGCCACCCACATTAGGGTTATACTTTATCGTTCGTCATTAATTTGACGGATCATCGTTAATTCGATGGATGAAGTATTATACTTTGTCGTTCGTCATTAATTTGACGGATCATCGTTAATTCGATGGATGAAGTATTGCACTTTGTCATTTGTTGTGAGAATTTGATCTCGTGAGTTATCGTAAATGCTGGATTGATTACTAACCTAGTTTTGTGTGCATTGTTATTTAAATTAGGTTAACAAGGCTAAATCATAGACTAGACTCTGTCCGTATTAAACCAGCAATGTGAGTCATTCTCTTTTTATCAAATTTATTTTCAAAATCATGTTTATTTTCAAAGTTATAATTACGGGGATTAAGTCTTTGTAATCACCAAGTTACAGCCGGTATGTGGGGTTTTGTATACATTACTTGATAATCGTCACCATTGGGGCAGCCAATGGGGGATATGACCATAGTCACAGACACCATTGGACGAAAGGGCCAATGGGTCGAGTGACAAATACCGTGGGTAGTTGGCTTGATAATAGAAACATTGTAATCGCTCTTAATACTGTACATTATAACAAATGTGTCATTTTAGTAAATAGAATGATTCACTCAGTATTTCCCGCTGACAAAACAACAAATTGCGGCGGAAACATCGGGGCGTGTTGCAACAGAATTAATGTTTCATAACCATGGATATCAAAAGTGTTTCGTTTTATTAAACATTGAGTAATTACATCGCCTGGAAATCTAAATACACTATTTAAACATAGTCTATCATTGTTATTGAGTCACTAAGGCCTTGTCCAGTCCTATGTGAGCATGCATCTTATCAATCGATATCATCCAACAATACCTAAAACATATGTGAAAACGAGGTCAGCAAAGAAATGCTGGCGAGTACATAGGTTTTGTGAAAATAAGATTCATGACTTCTGTTTAAGAAAATGTTTAGTCATGAACCTTGTAATTTGCTTTGTCTTTGTAAATCATTTGAAAAATAATAAGTTCGGATGATAAGTATAAATAAGAGAATAATGCATGATTAAATGAATAACCATGTAAATGAGTTTGCATAAGATAAGTTGTTTATAAATCAATGTCTTGTGAAAAGTATGTTATTTGTCTAAAATGTTCTATGTCTCAAACTGAAATGATTCAAATAACGCTATGATATGTAATACCATACAAACACTTATATATAGGAAGTACCAGCGGCGTATCCACCATGCTTGTATCATATTACACACGCATCGTTACTTAATCACTTAATCAAACCAAACCAAACAATGTAAAATGTCTATGTTTAAATCAATTGTCAAATGTATTGAATAATATGTCAAAGTATTCATGTCAAGATGTAAATCATGTCAAAATGTCTATGTCAAATATCCATGTCAAATGTCTATGTCAAATATCCATGTATGGCAAGTGAAATGTCTCAACTAAACCATATGCACAAAAACAAAGTATTGAAGTAAAACTTGGTTTAAATCAAAGTTATGTTTTGTGGGAAATGCATGATCAAATGTCAATCATGTTAAAATGTTTACCCAATCGTTAACCCATTTTGTAAAATCGTTCTAGTCGTTCTTGTTTTAATTGTGAAACTACTTTATGGTCGATTCTCTAATAACATTCAAACCTTCTTGACGCGTTCCTCGTTCCAACTCGCTCTCGCTCTCGTTCTTAACAAACCCTTACCAAAGGATAAGTTAATAATTACAGATTCAGTCGCTACCCACAACCCCCACACATAACAATGGGTGCAGTAAATAACGGGATTTGTCAGATCCTATGGTACCATAACCTAATACTGGTCGGCTTGATCATTGCTAATGAATGTCATCGGTCATGTAAACTACAACCAACAAGTTTGTTCACTTTTTGAAATTGTTATTAGTTTTTGAAATCATTGTATTCGTTCTTGAAATCATTGTTAGCGTTCTTGAAATAATTGTTATTGTTCTTGAAACCACATTGTAATTGTTCTTGAAACCACATTGTAATTGTTCTTGAAACCACATTGTAATTGTTCTTGAAACCATATTGTAATTGTTCTTGAAACCATTGATAAAACATTTAGCACATATGAGTCACCCCAAAACAGTTTGGAAAACAGTAAAAGAGGGGAATAATGTACTCGCCTGAGAATGCTTGGAGGTCTTGAACAACAACCAAACAAAGCTTGAGGGAGCACGGAATCAGTCGGCAAGCTAAAACTATATAAATAAACCGGACTTAAATCGGGAGATCGGATAGGATGAGGCTTGGCAAACCAAATGAGTATTGGAACTCATATGATATGGTTTAACAAGGCCTACATACTACAATGAGACTAACCTAAGTGCTTTCGACCCATCGCGACTCATTAAGGTAACTTATGCTACTTTAACGCGTCGTGCGCGTGAAACGCGTTCGGACCGTCTAACTAGTCCTATGACAAGTGTTATATGCCTAAACATGTTACATAATCAGTTATGTGACAAAAGTTTAGGTTACATATGCTTAATTACCAATTATACATGAAAAGGGTATTCTGGTAATTTACCTAAGGCATATAAACTACCTATCATACAACTACTCAAACGATGTGACCATAGGGTATAACCTCGGAAGGTTATTCCCTACCTACTATGGTCACCTAATGTGTTTGGTCAGATCCTAATGATCGACCAAACTGGGTCGGGTTCGAGGTATAAGCGATTCATCAGATCGCTTACCCTACGACCCTAGACAACGTGGTAATCAGTGGGCATAGTCCCAAGGGACTATGACCAACGTGATTACAATCACGTTGCGAAGTTCAAAAGAACTTCGCATTGACCATTACTGGTCAACGCTGAAAGTCAAACAAAGTTTGACTTTCGGACTCGAAAAGCAATAAAATAAGGAAAAGAACGAAAGAATACTTACGAAGGGTCCCCGAATGCTAAACTCGATTCAAAAATCTCAGGTATGAAACAAATGTTTCAACTTAGAGTTTCTCAAATCAAGTTTCTTGTAAGTTTAGCAATGGGGGTGTTGGGGTATTTATAGGAATACCCGAACCGTTAAGATCGCTTGTCGAATATCGTGCCTTAATCCAACCCGTACACTTGTCGGAAACTCATGGTGACTAAATTGGCCACTCACCATAGGGTATCAACATGTGGCAAGGGATTAAGGAGTGGAGAACAGCTGTTAACAGCTGTTAATACGTCGAATCTGGTCCCGAAAGCAAAAAACTGAAGTTTCTGCATGTTTTCTGCCCAGAATAGGCAGTCGCGTAGCGCGACTGGTAAGGCTACATGCAGTGGCGCTATGCCACTGCCCCCATGTTTCAGCAAACTTTCAAAATTGGCAGAAATGGTCCCTGCAGCCCGTTTAAGCGATTTTCGATGCGTTTGAACCCCGTTAACCTCATTTCAAGGCTCTAAAATGAAGTTAAAGTATAGGGAACTCAAAACATACTCAAAAATATGCCGGATGATGGTTCGTTTGGTCGTACGAACGCGATGTTCGCTTAATTACGACGGAATGCGCATAAGCGCGAAAAACGAACCAAATGACGCGACGAATGGATTTTTCTTATGGCGAACACTAAAATATAATATAGTCATGCTCACATAAATTTTTGGATGTCCGGATGTATTCAGAACGTAAGTTATGCGCGAAAATGCAAACTTGTGCACTTTTTGACACTTTTAGTCCCTGAATGACCCAAAAGTTTATTTTAGCATACCGAACCCCTCAAAGCCTATTTCTAAGCTATGTAAAGGATATTTATGGTATGTTTAACTTATGGTCATGTTCCGGAATGTCTGTTACAGTTCAAATTGGCATACTTTCGCAGTTTGTCAACTTTAGTCCCTGTAAGCGAATTAACTTGATTTCGGCATACCAAACCTTCCAAAACTTATTTCTAAGTTATGTAAAGGTTATTTAAGGTATGTTAAGCCTATTTCACTATTCCGGAGTGTTCGTTGCATTAAACTGGTTATATTTACGCATTAGTGCGCGTATAACCTTCCAGAAAGCGATTTAGAGTTTGAAATTGAACAAGAATTGATACGTGCAAATGATACACATATTTTTACAAATCACAAGTATGAAATATAATATTTCATTGGTTTGGTGTTTGTTTGATGGCCGTGGAGGCACAGGTGTTACAGTCTCCCCTACTTTAGGGAATTTCGTCCCGAAATTTATTTAGAGGAAACTTGTGAGAGCTTGAAAACATGAAATTGAAAAGATCGAACAACATTGGTTAGGATTCTTGAACTTCTAGGAACCTTAATAACATTATGTTTGCAATGTAAGAGGGACACTTATATACAAGTATATGAAGTGTCATTGGTGCGTCCACCGTACCTCCATTACATCGTTGTCATTTTGTTATTGTTGTAGCTATCGGTTCTTACACATAATAAATCTTACTGGTTTTCTGTGCACTAAATTTCATAATTATGTACGCGTCCATAATTAGACAATTCCTTGCCCAGTTCACACAGTCTATTTTATAATGTGTAGTGTGAAACCAAATGAACAATCCTGTGATGAGTGTGACTAGACCGCCATAGAATCCTTTTAATTAAATCATTAAATGATCTAAATAGACTATCAAGGAGTCTGTTCAGCTACATCACTAGATGTCGTTCTTTAACCAAATTGTGAATCAATCTTTTTGACTAGACCACTAAAGGGTCTCTTATGAATCATGGAGTAGTACTATATAATCCAAAGGTCTTAACTCTTACATAGAAGCCCATTAAGGATTTAAGGTAGTACCTTTTTGAATATCCTACTACGAATCCATCATATGAAGATACGAAAGATTCTACGAGGATTTGGATAACGAATATCCAGAGTATACGAAAGCACAAAAATCATAGAGGAGAACACATAAACATATATCACATAACCACAAAATTGTTTGTTAATTTGTCTTGTAAATTGCGTACTTGCATTTAAAGCACACTTGGAATCCATTCCGTGGATTTCATTTGGTACTTTAAACGTTAACAAGAATCCAACTATAAAGATAGAAAGATTCAAAAAGAAAATTCGATTTCGATTACTAGGAACCGAAGTGTTCGAATTAAGGTACATAAGGAATCCAATTAAGGACTCTGATTTGAACGATAATCATCCACAAGGATCTAATTGTAAAGATAAAAAGATCCCATATGAATTTTAGAAGTTGAAGATGTTTTGAAACCTTGCACTGGATGTGCTTAGGTCAAAACATGATGTAAAATGCTTATGAAGTTGAGATGCTTGATATGTCAAGGCGACATATGAAGCAGAATTTTGAAGGTTAAGTCAATGTATGAGGAAAATATTTTTGAAAACTATGCATGGGGTTCTTTTAAGAAAAATGTGTTTAACATTTTTGAAACCTTATATATAATACTTTTTGAAATCATAATGTAGGTGTATTAGGTAGATATAAAAAATGTTTTAAAATCATGCGAGATGAATTTTGAAATTATGTATAAGGTTTTTGAAAGACATGAATGATGCTTTTCGAAATCATGCACTTGATAATAAAATGTATTGTGTTAATATTGTCTTCAGACTATATGAAATATTTTGAAATTAGGAAGGTTGGTTTTGATAACATGGTCAATGTTTTTGAAATAACATAGACAATGCATCTAGAAAAAAAAATTGTTTTCAAACTATATGAAATGTTTTGAGATCATGAAGATTGTTTTGAAATACTGGTACTGTGTATGTTGAAAAATCAAAACGTAATGGGTATAAGATTTGAAAATACCCTTAGTTATCTAACCAATGATTTAAAGGCACAGATGTGCGAAAAGCACGATTACTCATAATGTCACTTAATTTTCTGTACTTTGTTTCTTAGAGTGAAACGAGTACTTAAAATTTTCGAGGGAATCATGAGCAATCATTTGAAAGAGAGAAATCACAAGAGTAGTTTGTAAGGTACATAGTTCCTTGATGTAGGTATCATAGGAAAAGCCATACACACCTAGCAGGGGGTTGAGCTGGTTGGTTGGGGACTGCTTTACCATTGTGAGCGACCATGGCGAAGTTCTGAGAAGCCTTTCGCTTCTTTGACTTCTTAGGGGATCGTTCATCCATGGTCTTTGATTCCTCGATTGGTTTATTGGCTGATGGTGTTGTCGCCTGACTAGGTCCTGCCTGTCTTGGTGACTCTTGAGTGGCTTCATCCTGGAGATGATACATGGCAGTAGCTAATTCAACAGTCTTCAGGACTACTTCGCCTATTCGCTGAGCGAATTTGGCTGCTTGCTCAGATATCTGGGCGTCATTGTGATGAAGAGACATTCTTGAAGAAAAAGAAAGGCATAGGGAGAAACAGGTGAAAGATTATTGGACAATCAAAACAGAATGATAACGCATGAAGATTGCGATCATTTGTTTGTTACCTAAGGCAAACAAATGAGACGGTGGCTGATCAAAGTAAAATGGGTCAAAAATAATGTATCGCGAAGACATGCTCGCCTATAAGTGAACACTCATCCCAAGAATTCCCAGGTAAGCACAACTGGTCTCGCGTCTGATGAGATGTATACGAAGTGCTTGCCTAGACAGAAAACCCAGAATACAGGCATTCACCCTTCCAGTTTGCACGTGTTCACATCATTTAAAACCCAAAACCTTGACGAAGTTTTGAAAACTCAAAGGGGTTCAAAACCATATAATAGAGAGTTCAAAACCTTACAAAAGAGGGTTCAAAACCTAGTAATCAATCATCCTAGAACAGATGATTAGTTTTCAAAGCGGTTTTGAAATTTATGTTCTTGTTGTGGTCGTCACCTAAGGATAGGTGACGGTATTGTTTTATGACTAAACGCAAGTAAACTCGCGTTAGGGTCCTAAGAAGGTTATAGACTAGGTCAAAGCATTACTAATAACCTAATTCCCTATAACCATTGGCTCTGATACCATCTTTTCTGTCACACCCCGACCGCGTAAAACAACAAATCGCGGCGGAAACATCGGGGCGTGTTGCAACAGAATTAATGTTTCATAACCATGGATATCAAAAGTGTTTCGTTTTATTAAACATTGAGTAATTACATCGCCTGGAAATCTAAATACACTATTTAAACATAGTCTATCATTGTTATTGAGTCACTAAGGCCTTGTCTAGTCCTATGTGAGCATGCATCTTATCAATCGATATCATCCAACAATACCTGAAACATATGTGAAAACGAGGTCAGCAAAGAAATGCTGGCGAGTACATAGGTTTTGTGAAAATAAGATTCATGACTTCTGTTTAAGAAAATGTTTAGTCATGAACCTTGTAATTTGCTTTGTCTTTGTAAATCATTTGAAAAATAATAAGTTCGGATGATAAGTATAAATAAGAGAATAATGCATGATTAAATGAATAACCATGTAAATGAGTTTGCATAAGATAAGTTGTTTATAAATCAATGTCTTGTGAAAAGTATGTTATTTGTCTAAAATGTTCTATGTCTCAAACTGAAATGATTCAAATAACGCTATGATATGTAATACCATACAAACACTTATATATAGGAAGTACCAGCGGCGTATCCACCATGCTTGTATCATATTACACACGCATCGTTACTTAATCACTTAATCAAACCAAACCAAACAATGTAAAATGTCTATGTTTAAATCAATTGTCAAATGTATTGAATAATATGTCAAAGTATTCATGTCAAGATGTAAATCATGTCAAAATGTCTATGTCAAATATCCATGTCAAATGTCTATGTCAAATATCCATGTATGGCAAGTGAAATGTCTCAACTAAACCATATGCACAAAAACAAAGTATTGAAGTAAAACTTGGTTTAAATCAAAGTTATGTTTTGTGGGAAATGCATGATCAAATGTCAATCATGTTAAAATGTTTACCCAATCGTTAACCCATTTTGTAAAATCGTTCTAGTCGTTCTTGTTTTAATTGTGAAACTACTTTATGGTCGATTCTCTAATAACATTCAAACCTTCTTGACGCGTTCCTCGTTCCAACTCGCTCTCGCTCTCGTTCTTAACAAACCCTTACCAAAGGATAAGTTAATAATTACAGATTCAGTCGCTACCCACAACCCCCACACATAACAATGGGTGCAGTAAATAACGGGATTTGTCAGATCCTATGGTACCATAACCTAATACTGGTCGGCTTGATCATTGCTAATGAATGTCATCGGTCATGTAAACTACAACCAACAAGTTTGTTCACTTTTTGAAATTGTTATTAGTTTTTGAAATCATTGTATTCGTTCTTGAAATCATTGTTAGCGTTCTTGAAATAATTGTTATTGTTCTTGAAACCACATTGTAATTGTTCTTGAAACCACATTGTAATTGTTCTTGAAACCACATTGTAATTGTTCTTGAAACCATATTGTAATTGTTCTTGAAACCATTGATAAAACATTTAGCACATATGAGTCACCCCAAAACAGTTTGGAAAACAGTAAAAGAGGGGAATAATGTACTCGCCTGAGAATGCTTGGAGGTCTTGAACAACAACCAAACAAAGCTTGAGGGAGCACGGAATCAGTCGGCAAGCTAAAACTATATAAATAAACCGGACTTAAATCGGGAGATCGGATAGGATGAGGCTTGGCAAACCAAATGAGTATTGGAACTCATATGATATGGTTTAACAAGGCCTACATACTACAATGAGACTAACCTAAGTGCTTTCGACCCATCGCGACTCATTAAGGTAACTTATGCTACTTTAACGCGTCGTGCGCGTGAAACGCGTTCGGACCGTCTAACTAGTCCTATGACAAGTGTTATATGCCTAAACATGTTACATAATCAGTTATGTGACAAAAGTTTAGGTTACATATGCTTAATTACCAATTATACATGAAAAGGGTATTCTGGTAATTTACCTAAGGCATATAAACTACCTATCATACAACTACTCAAACGATGTGACCATAGGGTATAACCTCGGAAGGTTATTCCCTACCTACTATGGTCACCTAATGTGTTTGGTCGGATCCTAATGATTGACCAAACTGGGTCGGGTTCGAGGTATAAGCGATTCATCAGATCGCTTACCCTACGACCCTAGACAACGTGGTAATCAGTGGGCATAGTCCCAAGGGACTATGACCAACGTGATTACAATCACGTTGCGAAGTTCAAAAGAACTTCGCATTGACCATTACTGGTCAACGCTGAAAGTCAAACAAAGTTTGACTTTCGGACTCGAAAAGCAATAAAATAAGGAAAAGAACGAAAGAATACTTACGAAGGGTCCCCGAATGCTAAACTCGATTCAAAAATCTCAGGTATGAAACAAATGTTTCAACTTAGAGTTTCTCAAATCAAGTTTCTTGTAAGTTTAGCAATGGGGGTGTTGGGGTATTTATAGGAATACCCGAACCGTTAAGATCGCTTGTCGAATATCGTGCCTTAATCCAACCCGTACACTTGTCGGAAACTCATGGTGACTAAATTGGCCACTCACCATAGGGTATCAACATGTGGCAAGGGATTAAGGAGTGGAGAACAGCTGTTAACAGCTGTTAATACGTCGAATTTGGTCCCGAAAGCGAAAAACTGAAGTTTCTGCATGTTTTCTGCCCAGAATAGGCAGTCGCGTAGCGGGACTGGTAAGGCTACATGCAGTGGCGCTACGCCACTGCCCCCATGTTTCAGCAAACTTTCAAAATTGGCAGAAATGGTCCCTGCAGCCCGTTTAAGCGATTTTCGATGCGTTTGAACCCCGTTAACCTCATTTCAAGGCTCTAAAATGAAGTTAAAGTATAGGGAACTCAAAACATACTCAAAAATATGCCGGATGATGGTTCGTTTGGTCGTACGAACGCGATGTTCGCTTAATTACGACGGAATGCGTATAAGCGCGAAAAACGAACCAAATGACGCGACGAATGGATTTTTCTTATGGCGAACACTAAAATATAATATAGTCATGCTCACATAAATTTTTGGATGTCCGGATGTATTCAGAACGTAAGTTATGCGCGAAAATGCAAACTTGTGCACTTTTTGACACTTTTAGTCCCTGAATGACCCAAAAGTTTATTTTAGCATACCGAACCCCTCAAAGCCTATTTCTAAGCTATGTAAAGGATATTTATGGTATGTTTAACTTATGGTCATGTTCCGGAATGTCTGTTACAGTTCAAATTGGCATACTTTCGCAGTTTGTCAACTTTAGTCCTTGTAAGCGAATTAACTTGATTTCGGCATACCAAACCTTCCAAAACTTATTTCTAAGTTATGTAAAGGTTATTTAAGGTATGTTAAGCCTATTTCACTATTCCGGAGTGTTCGTTGCATTAAACTGGTTATATTTCCGCATTAGTGCGCGTATAACCTTCCAGAAAGCGATTTAGAGTTTGAAATTGAACAAGAATTGATACGTGCAAATGATACACATATTTTTACAAATCCCAAGTATGAAATATAATATTTCATTGGTTTGGTGTTTGTTTGATGGCCGTGGAGGCACAGTTGTTACAGTAAGCAAAAGCTGTCAAGTATCTATCTTAAATTAGATAGATCATCCAATGAGAAGGGAAGTTCATCCCGAACTAAATCCTCGAATCAGGCTGAAATTCCCGAAGAAGGAATATTTGTGCGAAAGGCACAATACGAGGAATCACTTTCTCCTAAAAAGAGGGAGATGATTATTAAGAAAAGTAAAGAAAAAATCCGAGAAAAGAAGATCAAACGGGAAACTCAAGAATTAATTGATAAATCACCTTGGGAAGATAAGCTAGATGAAAAATGGGCAAATTTATATATGCTAGCCACAGTAGCAGAAAATATAAATCTTTAAATATTTTAAAGTTTTAGCACCTTACCCTTACAATCTAGAAACCTGTGCAATAAATAAAATTTCAAAACCTAAGTGTGTTTTTCAGTTATCTTTGTAATAAATTAGTACATCGTGTGTAATAAATTAAAAGGTTAATTATGAATTTTAACGTAGTATTTTATGCATTTTGCATATATGCTACATCAACATGAGTGAGATATCTGAAGCCTTTCAGAACCTTAATCTTTACCCAGTAAATATCGAAGCTTCCAAAGAATATACTAGCTACTTTCCCGATATAGAACAACCGGTAGAATTCAAAGTTCCACCTGTGAACAAGCCAAAACGAAAGAAAAGAAAGAATTATGTGAGGGGTAGTCGTATACGTAAGAAAAAGCCAGCTCCAAAACTTCCCAAAATAAACAATCCTTTGAAAAAGGGAAAAGGAATTATAACCGGAGAAAGTTCCAAACAACCGGAAATGGAAATTGAAGACAAGGAGGAGGTTAAGGAGATAGGAATTCAGATGGAGGAAGGTACAAAAGAAATTGTAACCAGGAAAAGTTCTAGACTCCAAGAGATGGAGACTGAAGCTAAAGAAGTTTCTAGGCAAATGGAGAGGCAGTTTGAGGAATACTCTAAGGACATAGAAATGGAAGTTGGGCAAGGCTTTAGACCAACTCAGATAGAAATCGGAGAAAGCTCCAATCAAAACCAGGGAAGGACTTTTCAAGATGAGATAGATTTCCTATTGGCAAGCTGTGAAACAATTCAGCCTGTCAATAATAATAATAATAATATTTTTACTTATTCTCTTGAAAACCAACTCCCTATGAATTGGGAACCAGCAATTCCAGACCCAATAGTTCATTCCCAACCCATAGGAATGGACGAATGGTGGACAAACGATTGGCAATTTCAAAATATTGTCAACGATCCTTATTCCTTTCTTCCACAATTCGATCCAGAACCCCTACCTAATCCACCCATGAGTAATGAAAACATGGCTGAACTTCGCCACTTTGGTGAAGAGTTGTTTGATGCTGGAACTAGAATCAGGGAAATAGGGGGACAAATTGCCTGGAAGTACGATGAGAGAGAACTGCGTTTTTAGAATGGCAAGTGATGAGAAATAGTAAGATGGTAAAACGATGTTTGTATAATAGTAATAGTAAAGTTAGTCTGTAAATAACGAATAAAACTCTGTATGATATTTGTGAGTAATGATGCATACTATACTAGATATAAAATGAAATCGAGAAATCGATTGTTTTGACTATATCTGTATTGTAAAATTTTCTGATTTTTTTTTTGTAATTGTTATTTATCAGATACTAATAAAATTTATATATATACATTATCAGATGGCAAATAGTGGTAATGAACCTATAAATGAAGTTAATCAGTCTGAACAACATTCAAGAGATCAATATATGACTCGGTAAGATATCGAAAACATTGTTGCTCAAGGGATAGCTAATGCTATTCCAGCATTCGTTGCTGCTATCAAGAATCCACCCGAACCACAACAAATTGTCCCTAGTAAACAGATTACTGAAGATAACTTCAGTAATAGTATAAATGGAGGCAATAATCATGATAATCATAACAGGGAACCACATCAAGCTCCATTACCCAAGAAAATGAAAACTGCAACGCCTGGTTGCACTTTCAAAGAATTCCTTGCTTGTAAACCCACTGAATTTGCAGGCAATGAAGGAGCAACTGCATCACTGCGTTGGTTAGAGAAAACCGAAGCAGTCATTGCAATAAGTAAATGTGGTAAAGATGATCAGGTCATGTATGCATCCAATCTGTTCAAAGAAGGAGCACTCGAATGGTGGAACACTGTGTTATAATCAAAAGGAAGAGTAATAGCCTATGCTATGACTTGGGAAGAATTTAAGGGATTGGTGGAAAGAAAATTCTGTCCCGAGTATGAAAAGGAACAGATGGCGAATAAGTTTCTAAATCATCGGATGATGGGTGTGGATTGTCATGGTTATACCTCGACATTCTTTGAATATGCTAGAGTGGTACCAACACTGGCTTCACCAGAACCGGTACTCATTTCTCGCTATATTTGGGGGCTAATTAGCGAAATCCGCAATATTGTTAAAGCTGCGAGACCTCGCACTATTGACGATGCGGTAGAATTAGCTAATACTCTAACCGATGAACTGGTGCGCACAAGAGATGAAGATAGGAAAAAGGCATTAGCCCCGAAAATTACCCAAGGATTTCGGGTGGGTAATAATAACAGCTTCAAGAGAAAAGGAACAGGGCAATCTCCAGCTCCGTCATTCTGCAGGAAATGCAAAAAGAAACATTATGGAAGATGCGATATCACTTGCAATTTTTGCAAAACTATAGGATATCAGGAAGAGAACTGCAAAAAGAAAACAGTAATCTGTTTTAATTGTGGAGAAGCGGGGCATTATAAAACAGAATGTCCTAAATTGGTCAAACCAGTAGATAACAAACCCAAGACGACCGAAGGAACTACTAAGAAGAATGTCAGGGCATTTCAGCTGACCACTCAAGAAGCAGAACTCATTCCGGATGTGATAGCGGGTACGTTCTTAGTTCACAACGTGTATGCAAAAGTATTATTTGACTCTGGTGCAAACCAAAGTTTTATAAATACTTCATTCTGCCAAGCTCTTAGTTTACCTTTAACCAATATTAGGCAGATTTTTACAGTTGAAACAGCAGACGGAAATTCAGTTAAAATAGATAAAGTTTTGCAAGAAGGAAACATAGAACTTTTAGGACATAAATTCTCTGCAAAACTATTGCCGATGAATTTAGCTGAATTTGATGTTGTATTAGGAATGGATTGGTTAGTAGCCAACCATGCTAAAATCCTTTGTGATCAAAATTCCATAGAAATTCAATCACCCACCGGAGAAGTGATTAGGATTACAGGAGATAAACCACGTAAGCCCATGAAGTTCATATCAGTGATGAAAGTTGCTAATTATGAACGAAAACAAGGAATAGTGTATATGATTTCAGTAATCTTTAGCACTAAGGGAAAAGATCTTAAGGAAATACCCGTAGTCTCAGAATATCCTGATGTATTTCCAGAAGATTTACCGGGATTACCTCCAGACAGGGAAGTAGAATTTAGGATTCATCTAATTCCAGGAACTACACCGATAGCCAAGGCACCTTATCGGTTAGCACCCACAGAAATGTTAGAACTGAAAAAGCAATTAGATGAATTACTAAGTAAAGGATTCATACAACCTAGCTCATCCCTTTGGGGAGCGCCAGTGTTGTTTGTCAAGAAAAAGGATGGTTCAATGAGAATGTGTATCGATTATAGAGAATTGAATAAAGTTACAATTAAGAATCGATATCCATTACCTAGGATTGATGATCTTTTTGATCAACTTCAGGGGGCTAGATATTTTTCTAAGATAGATTTACGCTCTGGATACCATCAATTGAAGGTACAAGAAGAAGACATACCTAAAACTGCTTTCAGAACAAGGTATGGTCATTACGAGTTTACAGTCACGCCCTTCGGATTAACAAATGCACCTGCAGCATTTATGGACATGATGAATAGGATCTGTAAACCGTATTTGGATAAATTTGTAATTGTCTTCATAGACGATATACTCCAAAAGTCAGACAGAGCATTGTGAACATCTTCATGCACTCTTAACTTTGTTAAGAAAAGAAAAGTTGTACGCCAAATTCTCGAAATGTGAATTTTGGTTACAAGAAGTGCAATTCTTAGGACACATGGTGAACCATGAAGGTATTCATGTAGATCCTGCGAAGATAGAGGCAATTACAAAATGGAAGGTTCCACAAACCGCAATGGAAATTAGAAGTTTTATAGGTTTAGCTGGGTATTATAGACGGTTTATTAAGGATTTTTCCAAGATAGTTGTACCATTAACTAAGTTAACCTGTAAAGCCACTAAGTTTGAATGGGGATCTAAACAAGAAGAAGCTTTTAGGATTTTGAAGCAGAAACTAACTCATGCACCAATCTTAGCCTTACCAGAAGGAACTGAAGATTTTAAAGTATATTGTGATGCTTCAAAACTAGGATTTGGATGTGTGCTTATGCAACGCAAGAAGGTAATTGCGTATGCATCAAGGCAATTGAAAAAGCACGAAGAAAACTATACGACTCATGATTTAGAATTAGGAGCCGTAATTTTTGCCCTTAAGATTTGGAGACATTATCTTTACGGAAGTAAATTTACTGTCTACACAAACCATAAAAGTTTAAGATATATATTTGGGCAAAAAGAATTAAACATGAGGCAAAGGAGATGGATGGAAACCCTAAGTGATTACGACTGTGATATTCAGTATCATGAAGGAAAGGCAAATATAGTTGCAGATGCCTTAAGTCGTAAGTATTATGAAAAACAACGACGGGTTCGTGCTCTCAGATTAAATCTACAAATAGATTTAATGGAACAATTGAAGAATCTTCAAGCTACAACAATCAAGGATGATGCTGAAGGAATGAAAGGACGAATCAAGGAATTAGAACAAGGAGCAGATGGAATTTGGAGATTCCACAAAAGTAGAATTTGGGTACCTAAGCAGGGAGACTTAAGACCTAAGATTTTAGAAGAAGCTCATAAATCTAGGTATACTATACACCCAGGAAACAATAAGATGTACCAAGATTTAAGAAAGAACTTTTGGTGGATAGGAATGAAAAAGGACATAGCCAGCTATGTTTCTAAATGTCTTACTTGTTCACAAGTTAAGGCAGAACATCAGAAACCTTCAGGATTACTACAACAATTAGAAATGCCAGTATGGAAATGGAAACTTATAACAATGGATATTGTTACTAAGTTACCCAAAACCAGAAAAGGTAATGATGCAATTTGGGTAATTGTGGATCGATTAACCAAATCAGCTCACTTTTTACCAATGAAAGAAACCTTTAGTATGGAAAGACTGGCTAAATTGTATGTAGATGAGGTTGTATCCTTACATGGAGTTCCACTCTCCATTGTATCCGATAGGGATAGTCGTTTCACTTCCCATTTCTGGAAAAGTTTCCAGCAAGCTATGGGAACTCGATTAAACCTAAGCACTGCATATCATCCCCAAACAGATGGACAAAGTGAAAGGACAATCCAAACTCTAGAAGACATGCTCCGAGCATGTGTAATAGATTTTGGTGGAAGTTGGGATGATCACTTACCATTAATTGAATTCTCCTATAACAATAGTTATCACTCAAGCATTGATACTGCTCCATTTGAAGCATTATATGGAAGAAAGTGCAGAACTCCAGTGTGTTGGGCAGAAATAGGAGAAAGCCAATTATCAGGTCCTGAAATAGTGCAAGAAACAACTGATAAGGTTACTCAAACCAAAGAAAGGCTGAAGACGGCTCGAGATCGCCAGAAGAGTTATGCAGACAATAGAAGCAAGCCGCTAGAATTCCAAGTTGGAGACAAGGTATTATTGAAAGTTTCTCCTTGGAAAGGAGTTGTTAGATTTGGTAAGAAAGGGAAGCTAAGTCCAAGATACGTAGGACCATTTCCAGTGACCCAACGTATAGGACCAGTAGCTTATCGTTTACAACTACCAGAAGAATTAGCTGGAGTACATGATGTATTTCATGTATCCAATCTCAAGAAATGTTTAACAGATGAATCTCTGGTAGTACCTCTTCAAGACATAGAGGTAAACGAAAAGTTAAAATTTGTGGAGAAACCTCTTCAAATTGAGGATCGAAAGATCAAGTTTCTCAAACACAAACGACTAGTTTTAGTCAAAGTCAGATGTGATTCAAAAAGAGGAGCTGAATACACTTGGGAGCTAGAATCAGAAATGAAGAAAAAGTATCCTCAGTTATTTCAGTAAATCTCGAGGACGAGATTTTTCTTAAGGTGAGGAGAATGTAACAAATCTCATCAAAAGTCATAAATATTAAATTAATTAGTCCAAAAGGAAACCTTAATTGAAACACCCAAGTGATTCTGAACAAACCCTAGAATTTTCATAATTTTCAGAATCAGGATTAGGTCCCCTAAAACTCAGGGGGGGTTAAACCCTATTGACGATTATCCAAATTGTGAGCTGTAGAAATCGAATTTACGAAAACTATCAACTCAGCTAAGCTAGTCCCAAACGTGGCAACCTATAGCTAGAAAATAGGTGTCACGCGGCCCGCGTGAGAATAAGCCAAAACTAAAGCGGGCCGCGTAAGGGTAAAATTTTACCTATAAATAGAGGGCCTTGGGACTTGAATTCTGAAAGAAAAACGACGTAAAAATTCGCAATATTCACTGAGATACGAACAGTATACTCTAAATCCACACACCGGTATCGAAATTCTGCCACAAAACAGGGTATTAGCACAATCGCTGCTACGATTCATTTTTCCGACGATCAATATATCCAATGGATGTTTAAGTGCCACCCACATTAGGGTTATACTTTATCGTTCGTCATTAATTTGACGGATCATCGTTAATTCGATGGATGAAGTATTATACTTTGTCGTTCGTCATTAATTTGACGGATCATCGTTAATTCGATGGATGAAGTATTGCACTTTGTCATTTGTTGTGAGAATTTGATCTCGTGAGTTATCGTAAATGCTGGATTGATTACTAACCTAGTTTTGTGTGCATTGTTATTTAAATTAGGTTAACAAGGCTAAATCATAGACTAGACTCTGTCCGTATTAAACCAGCAATGTGAGTCATTCTCTTTTTATCAAATTTATTTTCAAAATCATGTTTATTTTCAAAGTTATAATTACGGGGATTAAGTCTTTGTAATCACCAAGTTACAGCCGGTATGTGGGGTTTTGTATACATTACTTGATAATCGTCACCATTGGGGCAGCCAATGGGGGATATGACCATAGTCACAGACACCATTGGACGAAAGGGCCAATGGGTCGAGTGACAAATACCGTGGGTAGTTGGCTTGATAATAGAAACATTGTAATCGCTCTTAATACTGTACATTATAACAAATGTGTCATTTTAGTAAATAGAATGATTCACTCAGTATTTCCCGCTGACAAAACCTTTTTCAAACATGTTTCAGGTGATCTGTTGTAATTCAGAAAAAGTGCTGGGGAGCATTTCAAGCTTAAGATAGTGGCTCATTATAAAATAAAGAAATAATTTTGTAATATCACGATTTCGTAGTAAAAACATAATATTGTAAATTATCGGGGTTTTATCCCGAATTGTGAAATAAAATAATCGGGGAAAATTTTAGCTTTAAACGATCCTGTTAAATAAACTTCCGCTGTTAAACTCAAATAAATAAATACCGCAGTATTTTCTGTCCCGCGGCTCCTGAAACGGGTCAAACCGGGTCGGGGGCCGTGACATTACTCCATTACAAAAGTGGGAACAATGCCCTACCGCTTGGCGTGGTACACATACTAGAGGCGACATTGGCAAACCGTCGTTAATATTGCAGGCGGTTGCATCTTATGATCTTTGGATATGGAATGCATATTTTGGTCAACAAGGTTCTCACAACGACATCAACGTGTTTGAGTCTTCGCCGGTTCTCGAAGAGATTATAAACGGGTTGGCACCAAGTTCAGCGTTTTATGCGAGCGATAATTACTACAAACGCGGATATTATTTAACTGACGGTATCTATCCGGAGTACGCAACGTAAAAAAATCAAAATTAAATGGGTGTCATGTGTCGCAAGACGCCCTACCCAGCAAAGTTGCCCCACTCCCCCTTTTTTGCTCAAAATCCTCTAATCTGACGTGGCGCCACGTGTCGCAAGACGCCCTCTCAAAAGGATGCCCCACTCCCTTTAGTCTAAGCAAATTTCATTAAAAAACATATATAAAAAGACTAGGTTATCACCCGGGATTGCTTCCCGGGTTGTTTATTTTTATTAGTTAATAAACATGTAATTTTTATTAAAATGCAACATATTATTTCATTAAACTTTTACACGATATTGATTAATTGTTAATACAAAAATAAATTAAAAAATGCCTTCATATATGCTAACAATAAGGCTAGAGGGTATGGTGATGGTCCTCCAAGGGAGGATGATCCGTCACGTAGGCGGCACGTCATATTCCTCCCAAGGATGGTCCATCCCACAAAACTAGAGGGTATGGAGGATGGTCCTAGATGATCCTACCCCACCACTTTTATATTTTTTTTAATCTTCTACTTTTTTTTTAACATTTAACAAATAAACTAACAAAAATATTTTCATTAATATTAAAAGACATTACATAAACATAAAAAAAAACATAAACTTAATTAAAAAAAACATAATTTAATAAAAAAAACATAGACTTAAACTCAATCGCCTATTAATCATTTTGACTTTAACTCTTCAATATCTCCACTTTCACACACACATTCTCCATCAGACCAGACGGTATGGGGGTCGGCTTAGGCCCGGCGCCGGTCCCCCACACCGCCCCCCTCGGCCTGGCTCGTGAAAACCGGCTGCCACTCGACGAATATGACGGGCCTCCTTCTCTCACAATAACCTATACATACATATATATATATATATAAAGGGGCTCATCCCCCACCCCTAGATCCATCCCCTTGAAGCCCCTCCTACGTGGCGGTGACGTGGCAGCCCATCCTCTTGGGGATGAGGCTCTCCATACCCTCCAGTCTCAACAGATTCCACTCATCAACTCTCTCTCACCATTTCAATCACCGACCGTCTCAACCTGAAATTCAACTCAAAATCACTTCCGAAATCCTCCAGGTCCGTTTTTTCATCCTTCTATTTGAAATTATGTTCGTGTTTCAACGATTTCGGTTCAAGTCGGTGCATTTTGACGGTAATTTTGGGGAAAATTGCTGAAATTATCATATATGTTTGCAATGTTGCTCGATGAACACATATGTATCATCATCATCGTCATTCATTACATAAATAATATCATGATAAAAAAGTGAAAAAAAAACCTAAATAATGTGGATAATGAAGAACACGATGTAGATGAAACAATCGAAATTGGGGCCCACCATAATTGGTTCGTCGCAACCGGCAAGATCTCAACGTTGAGGACGGGACGTGGGGGGGGGGGGGGGGGGCGGCACGGTGTGACGGCCGTCGCCGTTCCTCGACGGGGTGGGGACGAACCCCATACCCCCAGCCTAACAACTTAAGTAAATACCCTCATTCATAAATGCATACACGGCCCAGTAATTTTATAACATTAAAGGCCCAATTTTCATTACTAATAACATAAGAAACCACATAAATATAAGATATACTTGACCAAATAGAAAATAAATGAACATCTAAGAAACATAATATAACACCAGTGAATTTAGTGCAAAATATGAAGAAAAAGAACAATTTCAGTTTAGCTTCTAAATAATGTAATTATACTTGCCAGATGTAATAGGTGGTTCGACTAATGTTTCAAAACTATAACGTCAGCTGGGAGTGGGCCCGATCGCGTAGTGGACTTGAAACACTTCATTGTCCAGCTATTTTAAAAAAAAAAATATGTTAAATTTGATTAAGAGGTAGTATTATTACGATAATAATCTTTTTTACGCAGAGATATTTAGATAAAAGAGTGAATTGCAAATTTTGTCCTTTATCTTTATACCTGATTGCAGGCGGTGTCCTTTATCTTTAAAATTGACGAGTTTTGCACTTTACGTTTCAGATTGTTGCACGCTTTGTCTTTTAGCCCTAACTGAGTTTGTTTTTAACGTTAAATAAGATCATGTGCAAGTCACATGAGGGTACTTTTGTAATTTTAAGCATTTAATTAAAAATATATTAATTAAAATATATATAAACCCAAATTCCCTATGGCCACCACCACCTTCCACCAACAACCACCTCTGGCCACCACCACCACCTTCCACCACTCTCTGTTATACATCATAGTTCTCACATTTTTGTTGCACGATTCTTCCAAATTGTTGTGAATTGATATGTTTTTAGTGATTTTGATGAAGATATTGATTCGTTGCATTAAAACCCCAAAGAAATCCCCAACTCCAAGTCAACGCATCAGTGCCCTCTAAATTGACCAAAATAAAGCAAGTTTGATGAGTAATAGGACAAATGGTAACAATTTGACAACTCATATATGTTTACAGTAAAGCATGTTAACATGATAATTTAAGTGGAGAAAAAAACAAGTTTTGTTAAGAGCATTTTCCCCAAATTTAGCTAGAGTCTGGCAGAGATGCATTTTCCCCAAATTTAGTTAGAGTCTGACAGTAAGCTTACCTTCAACGATGCAACTATGATATCTATTACTGAACTCAATCACAACAATTGGGGATGGAGTAGTGGTGGTGAAACCGTGGCCTGAGATGCGACTGAACAACGAAATAGTTGTCCGTCGTATCAAATCCAGAACCATCGCCACCACTGCAGCAACGAAGGGGCCGCCGGAAACAGTCACCACTGTCGTAACTGTTGGCCGCCGTGCCTGAGATGCGACTAATCTGGTGGTCGACCCCGATCTCGTCAAGAAGAATATATCTGAGGTGTTGGGGTGGTGCGATGATGTTGTGGGGTGATGTGAGGGTGGTGCGCTTAAAGAGATAGAGAGAGAGAGTGTGTGTATTTGAAGAGATATATAATTATTTTTGTTTAATTTATAAAAATTAAAATTATTAAAATGGTTTTCTAAATAAACAAGTAAAAAGACTAGTTTGCCCTTCACTTAACAGTTAAAATTAACCAAGTTAGGGTTAAAGGACATACCTTGCATGATTTTGAAACATAAAGTACAAAACTCGTCAATTTTAAAGATAAAAGACACCGCCTGCAATCAAGTATAAAGATAAAGGACAAAATTTGCAATTCACTCTAGATAAAATATAGCAAACTTAACCCATTTTTATATAGATGGGTCAACCACATGAACATACTTGGATTCCAGCAACATATATTTTAGACCATGCAATTTCATTCAATTTACTTGTGGTTTGAGTTGTAATAAATATAAGTTAAATTAATAATCAAATCTAATCACCAACTACTAACTGATGGATTTGGATTGCTTATGTTAACAGTTACTGAATGGGTCTACCCGATTATCTTAATTTACTAAGACTAATGGGCCAGAAGGGTAAAAAAGAAACGGGTCAAACAAACTGCAAGCCGCCAAAAGTGTAATAAACATAAGTTTAATCAATAATCATGGGGTGGATGTAAGTATGATTTATTACTACCTCTGTCTGGAACTCTTTCTCGCCTTGTTTGGAATCAATTTCAAGAACTTCATAACAGGAACTTCTTCGCTAGAGACTATATGAGCTTTACAATTTACGGGCTGCAATCGGTTTCTTTGCCGTTCGAAGGGTGTTCCCATAGAAATGCCTATCAAGGACTTCAATAGTTAGTTCTATTCCCAATTCGTAGATTACTTAGTTTAACTATAATATAAATAGATTATTCGCTGATAAATTTGCAAGTGTCATTCCAATTGCTCATGGTTTAACCGTCTTTATTATTAAGCCAAACATGAATTAAATAGCAAGTATATTATAAACCGTCAAATTTCCCAATGAACATTTTGATTAAAATAAAAGTATAGCTAAAACGGGAACGGGTCTGGAGAATTTTATAGAATTACATACCATCTCATGAAGCACCGCAATTTGAAAAAATATGTGACAACCCGAGTTTTCAAGGTCTCTATCCGATTTAACTTCGTACGTATTTGCTAAGCGTGTTTAACAATTATTTGAGGTGCAATATAAATGTTATTTGTGATGTGTATATTATGTGTGTAATTGTTATTCATATGTTGCATTAATAAGATGTTAGAATAATTGTTAAAATAAGGGAACCTTGGCCGAAAACTCCCCACATCCGAAAACACTTTTCTCACGAAAACACAAAGTGTTTTCGTCTACAATGGGTCCAACGAAAACAAGAGTGGGCCTTTGGCCCAGTAGCGATCTATTATTTATTTTCTTTAAACCTTTGCGTGAAACTTTTAATCGGTAAACCCTAAAGTCTCTCTCTCCTTGCTTCTGTGCGACGGCAATCATCATCTTTGAAGCCTTGTGATCCCTTGTTACAAACACTGTACATCTCGGTCAGTAATACCATATCCAATACTCTATATTATTACTTGTGAATTGCCTTGAAAGTGTAGCCATTTGGATAAGGAACAACCCATGGATTGTCGGCCATTGTGTTGTATTTCATGTGATGGTAATATGATAATAGTAAATATTTGTCCACTACATAAATACTATATCAAATCGGTCCAATATCATCTTGAGGTGTTATTAGATTGTCGGCCATTGTTGATTAATTTAATGATGATGATGATCCGATGTGAATGATCTTGATATGTTGATGAATACACAAGATAGGGTTCATGCTAGATGTCGAATACTTGCTGATGTTGTAACACCCCAAAACCCGAATGTTTATATTCGTTAAATGTTATGATATGGCACATCAAGAAATAAATAACTAGGTTATTTATCCTAGTTAAAAGTATGGTAGAAACAATTAGAGAATAAGAGTTGTGCCAATTATAAATAAGAGAGAGAACATGAGGGACTAAGATTGCCAAAATTGAATATGAGTTTAATTAAAACAAGAATCTCACACACACTGGGTGTGTGTGCGTGAGATCGAGCAGGAGGAAGAAAGAATGGGTGTAAACCCTAGTTCACAAGAAAGCTTCAAATTGACAAGGAGATTAGTCTTAAATCCGATGCATGAACTCGTTTTCTTGATAATCTAGCCCTTGCAAACATGTGGTAAGTTGTAATTTAAGATTTGATGATATTGTAAGAAGTGGGTTATGATCAATCCACGAAATTGTATGAAATTAAGCATGATTATGTGTTAACATCATCATAGGGAACATGTGTTATGCGTAATTTTGACTAATTTGATGTTTAAGGATGTAAACCCACTAGTTGGATGATTAAGATGACATGGGTGTTCATCATGTCCAATTCTTGTTAAATATTTATGAATTATGTTGTGTTATGATGAACTATTGTTAGATGAATTGAAAGAAATATGGTGTTGACATGTTTAATGTTTATGTGTTAATGATACTTGTTGATTAGTAAGAAGATTTGATGAAATATGAATGAACTTGGAAGATTATGCTTAAACTAGTTGTACATGGTGCCTAGGAAGTAGTACGCACACCAAGTGTTCGATAAAATGTCCAAATGACAATAATATGTGAAGGTTATGTTATGATGATGTTGAGTATGCTATGTGCTTGTTTGAATCGACTAATGAAATACATATGTGAGATATGAACTTGATATGATCATTCATATGAATAATCATGTATGCTAATAAGGACGTAAATGTAATGACAGGAAAGTATAGGAATCATGTCGAGATGGATGGGAGCGTGGAAGGCTAACGGGACAAGAAGACTCAAGTAAGCGAATGCAAATACGGACGCGTAAGGTAAGTGAACTCCGAACTTACCCTTTTGTTTGGTAATGTATTTATGATATACGGTAATTTATTTAATGTAATGAAAGAAGATATGAATCGATGTTATTACTAAGGTATGTTTTAGTGGAAATGAGTCGAAAGTGGTTAAGAGAGAGCTTCGATTAAGTTTGGATAAGATAGGGAAGCTAATGATACTAACCGTGTTTCTATTGAGAATTAATGTGAAGTATAGGCATCTTAACAATGGAAGTGAAGGTTGACTCCGATATCCGATGCGAGTGATCGAATGGATGGATGAAAGGGCTAGTATAAGAGAAAGCATGATATGTTGACGCCTTATTATACATGTGTTAAGATTTTGTAATATGTCACCGGTTGCTAATGATGTGATTGAATGTGGTGACTGCAGGTTGTACAGGTTTTTGGATGTTTCATCAAGAAGTGTACGCGGTTGAAGATCGAGTCAACGCGTGGATTGTACGTGGGTGTGAATGTGGTCACTTAATTTTATATAAGTATGTTAGTTTTTAATTAATTTATAAAAAGGGATTAATGTATTTAAGTGAAAGAATGAATATAATGAAATTAAATTTTTAAAGTTCGTATTTCCGCTGCGACTTTCGGTTAAAACGTGTTAGGGCGTTACAGATGTCGAGTGTTGATCATGTATGTTGCTATGTAATGTGTTTGTGGATGGCATAATGATGTTACGAATGGATCGAATGGTATTGTTGTGATGCTTATTGTCTGTGTTGGTTAATGTTAATGACCGTGTCATGATAAGGGAATGATAAGCAGATAATGGTTCCATGTTTAAACATATGATGGCTACTGAATAAATCACAACTTGCTGAGATTGAATAATGATTTATGATAATTGTGTTATATGAAAGTTGTGTGAATTTGAGTGTTGTCATTATGATAGTTGAGTGGGGCCGATTAGCATGTGGTATGTACTGTACCCATCTAAATTGATTATACCAATGTTGGTTATTAAATTGGGAGTCACGTGTATAAGCAAGGATTCATATGCAAATATGATGAACTCTGAACAATGGCTGATATACTATTAAACTAGTGGTATCCAAATAAATTAACAGTAAGGTCCCTATGGTAAATTATACATGCATGATTGATAGTTTAATTAATTGTATTATTATATGACAGTGATCGGATATGTTTAACATAAGGGGTCTCCACTGATTTTGATATGAGGTTTAATGATATTCGAATTATAATCATGATTGCATAATGATTGCTGATGACTGATTGACGATTGAACGATGATATGATGAAGAGATATAACTGTAGAGTGTAACTAGGGTTCTGTGATTATATAATTGTGATTTCGTTAAGTGCCTGGCACATTAGTCTGTTTAGTGTGTAACCTTGTTAGTTATTTACTCCGTTAAGTTATAACTCTGTTAAGTTGTTAACGCTGTTAAACATGTCAAATATGTAACGTAAGTTAACCTTGCTACGTATGCTAACTCTGTTAATTCTGATCCAACCCTATAATGGCACAGTAACTATGTTAAGTGAGTTAACCCTGTTAGTTCAGTTAACTCTATTAGTTCATTAACTCGGTTAGGTATGTTAAGTGTGTTAACTGATAGCTATGTTGGAAATTGACCAAGAACTCAGTTATATGATGTATGATTGAATGAACAGGAAATAACTGTTATGTGTTACTTGATGATGATTGCATAAACACACTTTGTGACATAGATTACATGTGAAACATTGCGAACTCGAAACTGATTGTATATACGTGCGTACTATAGGTCGTGATTGATTAATTGTGAACGTGTATTCCTTTAGCATACCGAGCAAACCAAGGTGAGTTCACACTCTTACCAAGGCATGGGATTCCCCGATGGGTTGGGAATGGGATTGAATGATTACTTGTACTTACATCACTACTAGACTACTTACCACGGTCCTCGGATTGGGAAGGATGCCTGTGCCAAAATCTACGTAAAGCCTACGTACTGTCCTCGGTTTGGGAAGGACACTAGTGTTAAAACCTACGTATATCCTACGTACCATTGTCCTCAGATTGGGAAGGACACCAGTGCTAAAACCTACGTACTCGCTACGTACTGTCCTCGGTTGGGAAGGGCACTTACGTAAAACCTACGTAAACTTATACTTACTACTATCCTCGGATTGGGAAGGATACTTATGGATACAACTAGTCTAGTAACTTACAGTATGGGAAGCCCCCACTAATTGAACTTACAACATGGGAAGCCCCCACTAGATGAACATACAAATGGCCTAGTAATACACGGTACGATTATATACGAACTTACGATTTGTTAAACGAACTTATTACTGAACAACCAACTGTGAACTCGCTCAACTTTGTTGTTGACTCTCTGTTACATGCCTTGCAGGACGTTAGGTATCTATGGAGCTTGCATGGGAGCGGAGAGGAGTCGTTGTGGGACATGGACAGCTGTGTGCCATGCTAAACATTTGAAACGTTTAAACTTATGTTGGGTTTACATATTTATGCTTCCGCTAAACGCTTAACTATGTTATGGTTTTTAACACCTTTCGTATTGATGAATGACTTTTATTTATTACTTACAATGTTCAATATGATTGGTGGCTTGATCCTGGTCAGTCACGCCTCCAAGCGGTGATACTCCGCATGTGGATTTTAGGGGTGTGACAGATTGGTATCAGAGCCATTGGTTATAGTGAACTTGGTTTTAATAAGGGAAAAAGTTTTGTTAAAACCAGACTATAACCCGAACAGTGCTCAACGATCCACAACGACGCTTCGCTCCACGTGTAAGACTCGACACAATAGGTGATATGGTTTATGATTATATTACCTACTTGATAAATACATAATTACATTGCTCATGGTATGCTTAGATGAACGTAACAACTACTACTTGAAATCTTGTATGCTCACACTCTTCTGTCATTCTACACTTGCGTATTGATATGACGCACTTCTCACTTGTGTTCTCTTACTTGTGAAGATCATGAGTGGACGCGTTAACATGACACAAGCCCAGCTGACGGCTTTGATTAACGAACAAGTTGCTGCGGCACTTGCAGCCGCACAAGCAGGAGGTATACCCTGCAGTCGTAACTCACACTAGGATCTTTAGATCCTACACTCCTAAACCAACTCTTGTGTTTAACCTTGTCCTGATTCTTATACACAACAGGTCAGCACGCTCAGCCACCTGTTTGCACCTTCAAGACTTTCATGGACTGTCGTCCTAGCACATTCAGTGGCACGGAAGGAGCAGTTGGACTCCTCCATTGGTTTGAAAAGCTCGAGTCCGTATTTGAGATGTGTGAATGCCCTGAGGCTCGCAGGGTAAAGTGCGCCACTGGTACTCTAGAAGGCATTGCGCTGACTTGGTGGAATGCGCAAGTACAGATGTTAGGGTTGGCAGCTGCTAACGCCACCCCTTGGAACGATTTCAAGGAACTAATCAAGCAAGAATACTGCACACGTGATGACATCCATAAGTTATAAGTGGAGTTCTTTAATCTGAAAATGACGGGGTCAGAGATTGAGGCGTATACGAAAAGGTCAAATGAGCTGGCCATCTTGTGTCCAACCATGGTGGACCCCCCTATCAAGCGTATTGAGTTGTATCTCAAAGGGCTAGTACCAGAAATTCAAAGTCATGTGACATCGGCCAACCTTGCTACTATCCAGGATGTTACTCGTCTTGCTCATCGCCTCACAGATCAGGTAGTGGAACAGAACAAGCTGCCCAAACGTATCAGTGCTACTAATGCTACTACTTCCGCTACTCCCAGTGACAATAAACGGAAATGGGATGGGGATTCCAGCAAGGGTTCAGCTACAGCCCAGTCTCAAGCACAGCAACGGAAGACTGATAACTACCAGAGCCCTGGTCAGCAATTTTTTGGTAGTCAAAGACAGGGTGGATATCGAGGAAATCACCCAAAGTGCAACAGATGCAACAGACACCACAGTGGTCAGTGCAACAAGGTTCGTTGTCAGAGATGTCTCAAGATGGGTCATGAAGCCAAAGATTGTAGGAGCTCACAACCTGCACATCAGAATCGTCAGCAGCAACAGCAAACACCACAGAACCAGCAACAGCAACAGGGTAACAAGGGATGCTTTCAGTGCGGAGCTGAAGGTCACTACAAGAGACACTGCCCTCAGTTAAATCAGAATCAGAACAATAACAACAATAATCGGGGCAATGGGAACAACAACGGGGGAAACAATGATGGAAACAGTGGTGCCAGGGGTCGAGCAATTGTGCTAGGTCAGGGTGATGCAAGGAATGATCCCAACGTGGTGATGGGTAAGTTTCTTCTCGACGACTTTTATGTTACTGCATTATTTGATTCGGGTGCCGATACCAGTTATGTGTCTCTAAAAGTTAGTCAAATGCTTAAACGCACACCAACACTTTTGAACACCAAACATGTCGTAGAATTAGCTAATGGTAAAAGTCTGGAGGCCACACACGTAGTTCAGGGTTGCAATCTTATCCTCGCTGGTCAGACTTTCCCTATCGATCTCATTCCCATAGCTCTGGGTAGTTTTGACATCGTCATTGGTATGGATTGGTTATCTCAACAACAAGCAGAGATCCTATGCAAGGAGAAGATTGTTCGTATTCCCCATTCTGATAAAGAACCTCTCGAAGTTCAAGGCGACAAGAGTGGTGCCGTGGTTGGCATCATCTCCTTCCTTAAGGCCCAGAAGTGTTTGCGAAAGGGCCACACCGCTATCTTAGCACTTGTTACTGACGCATCAACGAAAGAGAAGAAGTTAGAGGATATTCCAGTAGTACGCCACTTTCCTCAGGTGTTTCCTGAAGATTTACCTGGGCTACCGCCTCATCGCCAGGTCGAATTTCAGATCGAGCTAGCTCCTGGAGCAGCACCCATAGCTCGAGCACCCTATCGCTTAGCTCCAACCAAACTGGAAGAACTGTCCAAGCAACTAAAAGAACTATTGGATAAGGGTTTCATTCGTCCTAGCTCTTCACCCTGGGGAGCTCCAGTATTATTTGTGAAGAACAAAGACGGTACCTTCAGGATGTGCATAGATTACCGCGAACTGAACAAGGTGACCGTGAAGAATCGCTATCCTCTCCCACGCATCGACGACTTGTTCGACCAGCTGCAAGGGTCGAGCTACTATTCAAAGATTGATCTGAGGTCAGGCTACCATCAACTGAGAGTCCGGGACGAGGACGTCTCCAAAACAGCATTCAGAACACGCTACGGCCATTACGAGTTTCTGGTCATGCCATTCGGATTAACAAACGCACCGGCAGTCTTCATGGACCTTATGAACAGAGTGTGCAAGCCCTACCTGGATAAGTTTGTGATTGTATTCATCGAAGACATTCTGATCTACTCTAAGAGTCAGGAGGAACACGAGCAGCATTTACGACTTATTTTGGAACTCCTTCGAACAGAACAGCTGTACGCCAAGTTTTCGAAATGCGACTTCTGGCTTCGTGAAGTCCACTTTCTAGGCCACGTGGTAAACAAGGATGGGATTCATGTTGATCCATCCAAGGTAGATTCGATCAAGAACTGGCCTGCACCTCGCACACCAACAGAAATTCGCCAATTCTTGGGTTTGGCAGGTTACTACAGAAGGTTCATCAAAGACTTCTCAAAGATTGCATAGCCGCTTACACTACTAACTCAGAAAGGCGTTATCTATCGTTGGGGAAATGCACAGGAATCAGCATTTCAGCACTTAAAGGATAGACTTTGTAGCGCACCTATCCTCTCATTGCCTGAAGGCACAGACGATTTTGTAGTCTACTGCGACGCATCCATTCAGGGTCTTGGATGCGTGTTAATGCAACGGGATAAAGTCATTGCTTATGCTTCGCGCCAACTTAAGATTCACGAACGGAATTACACTACACACGATTTAGAGCTGGTAAAACCTAACAATGAAAGGAAAATTTTAAATGAAAAATAATGATAAGAATGGTAATGAAGTTTTGGAAATGTTACACGTGCCGAAACCTAATTCTTCGGACATAAGGTGACAATTACACGAAGACACGAAACTAGTGTGTGGATTGTGTACCTGGCCAGTACACAAGAAACGCATGACTTTCGTGAGCCCGTGATAATTGTTACAGGTGTGTCCGTTAGAATTAAGTAGTAGGTGGACGTGAGGGTGAAGAGAAATGTAAGACTCTCAAGAATGAGAGTATGAAATGCTATGTTAGAATCCGCGAGACGGATTCGAAACATGAAATGCTATGTTAGAATCCGCGAGGCGGATTCGAAACATGAAATGCTATGTTAGAATCCGCGAGACGGATTCGAAACATGAAATGCTATGATAGAATCCGCGAGACGGATTCGAAACATGAAATGCTATGTTAGAATCCGCGAGACGGATTCGAAACATGAAATGCTATGTTAGAATCCGCGAGACGGATTCGAAACATGAAATGCTATGTTAGAATCCGCGAGACGGATTCGAAACATGAAATGCTATGATAGAATCCGCGAGACGGATTCGAAACATGAAATGCTATGTTAGAATCCGCGAGACGGATTCGAAACATGAAATGCTATGTTAGAATCCGTGAGACGGATTCGAAACATGAAATGCTATGATAGAATCCGCGAGACGGATTCGAAACATGAAATGCTATGTTAGAATCCGCGAGACGGATTCGAAACATGAAATGCTATGTTAGAATCCGCGAGACGGATTCGAAACATGAAATGCTATGTAGAATCCGCGAGACGGATTCGAAACATGAAATGCTATGTTAGAATCCGCGAGACGGATTCGAAACATGAAATGCTATGTTAGAATCCGCGAGACGGATTCGAAACATGAAAGAAGTTAAAGTATGAATGCAATGCTTGAATCCGCGAGACGGATTCAAAACAAAGAAGGTACGAAAGGTATGAGTAATGTGTTCGAATTCGCGAAACATATTTAAGATATAAAAGACGAAACTAGTCTAAATAAGAAGAAGTCAGTAGCTTGACCATGTATGCGTCAAACAAGTCATATAAGTAAATGTAAAGCAAATAAACAAAAGAATATAGAAATGTAGAGCGATGTTAGCTACGAAGTTAAGCACGTAGGTATGACGATGACATAGCAGTTTTGTTGTGATAACAAAACAAGAGTTAAATGTTATACAATGTGTCTATGGAATGGAATCTTAAAGGATGAGATGAAAGTACTAAATCCGTTATAAACGGATCATATGAGTGTAAGCATTATTATAAGTTTGAATAAGTATGTGTATTAACCTATTATTAACGGGTCAAAGGAAATGAGAATGTTATATGAAAGTATGCCATGGAAAGTACAGACTTGTTAAGAAGAAGAAGCTAAATGTTTGAATAATTATGAAATGAGATAGGATGATTACTTATGATTACGATGTGAGTGTTAAGTCAAACATATATGTGTGTGTGTGTAAGGGAAAATGAGAAAGGTTTCGGGGACGAAACCTCATTTAAGGGGGGTAGACTTGTAACACCCCAAAATCAGATTATTAATTTGCTAGTTTGTTATCATGTTTAACAAAATGAGGTATAATAACTAGGTTAGTAAACCTAGTTAAATGTCTAGCAAATTAAGTAAAGGGAAGAAACTTGTGGCAACTATGATGGGTGATAAACTTGAGGGACTAGGATTGCCAAATTTGAAAATGAATTTAATTAAAACAAAAACTCACACACACAAGGTGTGTGTGTGCGTGAGAACGATCAGGAGCAAGGGGAAACCCTTCTCCTTCAACTACTTACAAGAACTCAAGAATTGAACCTGATTTTGGGGAGAAATCGGATGCATGAGCTTATATTCTTAATCATCTAGACAAGATGAACATGTGGAATCACGTCGTGACGGACTCAAGTAGGAGGTGTTAACGGGTCAAGATGAGGCAAGGAATCGGATACGAGCGCGGACGCATAAGGTAAGTGATTTCTATAATCACTTCTTATGTTTGGATAGGTGATATGGTGTTTTAATTTACTAAACTTGATGGTTGAGGTCAAATATGTGACGTAATCTTATGTCGTAAAGGATGGAATTTAAAGTTGACCAAAATGCCCTTGATGGGTATTTTGGGCAAACGATCTTAACAAGTAGTTTAGGAACAAGTTATTTGATGAGTATAATGTTTTGAGCAAGTATGGAAGTGAAGAGTATGGTCTTGGTATGTCATAAACCAATTAATGCGCAAATACCCATAATGGGTCAAATAATTGGAATGTGATAATAAGTCGATAAGGCGTAAGATAAGAATTTCGTTAATCCGGATGTGGGATTTTAAGTTTATATGATAGAATGTGAATTTACAAGCATGTAGGAAGAAACGGGAGGTTAAACGGGTAAACGGTTCAAAAGTTATGCGCGTTTTAGTGCGTACGGACGACGAAACGGAACTGCAGAAAAGTGCCATTTCTAGAGGTAGTCGCCGACGGGTCAAGGGTAGTCGCCGACGGGCTCTAGAAAGTTGATTTTTTTGCTGACGGGTTATTTACCTGTCTACGGGGTTTTTGGCTACGGGAAGAACCACGGGCCGTCGCCGACGGGCCTAGGGCCGTCGCCGACGACCTCCCCAAGTCTAAAAAGCTGAAATCTTGTTTCTAAGTTGATTTATGTATCGTAGGCTTCGGTTTGTTATCCGTGGACTACGGCGGACCTTCCAAACATGATTTTGATGGTTCCTTAGATGTTTATGGGTTATAAAACTAAGTCTAAGACCCATGTAAATAATGAATGATTATGTAGGAGATACACGTGATCTAATACGTGTTCGTTAAGGTATGTACGTATGTAGATATGTATGTATGTATGTATGTATAAAGATATGTACGAGTGTATGCATGTTTGTAACGATGTAGGAAGGGTATGTACGTATGTAGGTGTGTATGTACGTATGTATAAGAATATTTATGAGTGTACGCATGTATGTAAAGATGTAGGAGAGGTATGTATGTATGTAGTTGTGTATGTAGGTATGTATAAAGTCAAGAATGATTGTATGCACATTTGTAAAGTTGTAGGGATGGTAGGTACGTATGTAGATGTGTATGTATGTATGTATGTATGTAAGTACATATGTAGTCATGAATTTGACACGTTGAGCGTTAACGTTATTAATGGTGTACCTTGAGAATGAAAAGTAATGCAGGTACGTTATTGAAGCCTCACCAGGAAATGGATACGCAGATGAGATGCTTAAAGTTTCTTAAAGATCTAAATGTGAAGTGTACGCGAATGATCTTGGTTATATAATGTGTGCTAATGTTTTGAATGTATGTGGTGAGTGCAGGTTGTACGGATCACGGGCGATTATCACAAGGAAAAGAGGTCGAAGATCGAGTCACTAGAGAGATTGTGCGGGGAAGTTGAATGTAAAATGTAGAAAACATAAGCTATGTTTTTAATTAGTAAATAAGAGGATGACGGATTTATGAATAAGAGTTATGTTAAAGTTAAAGTTTAAATAAGTTGAGGTATTTATAAAGAAAGAAATTTTATGGCACGAATTTCCGCTGCGACTTTTGTCAAATACGTGTTAGGGTCTAACAGTCGAGCTACTGAACGATTACGAATGTGCCATCAAGTACCATCCGAGCAAAGCCAATGTGGTGGCCGATGCCCTCAGTCGAAAAGATACCACACCTAGGCGTATGCGAGCACTACAACTTACCATCCAGTCTAGCCTTCCCGCACAGATACGAGATGCTCAGGTAGAAGCATTGAAACCAGAAAACGTCAGGGCTGAAGCCCTACGCGGCTCAAGGCAACGGTTAGAACAAAAGGCAGATGGCGCCTATTACGTAACAGGACGCATCTGGGTCCCACTGTATGGCAACTTACGCGAGCTCGTAATGGATGAAGCACATAAGTCTCGCTACTCGGTACATCCAGGTTCGGATAAGATGTACCACGATTTGAAAACTACATATTGGTGGCCTAGCATGAAAGCTCATATAGCAACTTACGTTAGCAAGTGTTTGACTTGTGCGAGAGTCAAAACAGAATATCAGAAACCATCGGGCCTACTCCAACAACCAGAGATACCACAATGGAAATGGGAGCAAACAATGGAAATGGGAGCAAATTTCCATGGATTTCGTTACTGGCCTGCCTAGATCACAACGAGGTAACGATACTATTTGGGTGATCGTGGACCGACTCACAAAGTCTGCACACTTCTTGGCTATCAAAGAAACAGACAAGTTCTCTGCTTTAGCAAACGTTTACCTGAAGGAAGTGGTTTCGAGGCACGGGGTGCCCACCTCTATTATTTCCGATCGTGATGCACGTTTCACTTCAGAACTTTGGCAAGCGATGCACAAATCTTTCGGCTCACGTTTAGACATGAGCACAGCTTATCACCCTCAGACGGATGGGCAGTCTGAGCGCACTATTCAAACTCTAGAAGACATGCTTCGGGCGTTTGTAATTGACTTTGGCAACGGCTGGGAAAAACATCTGCCACTTGTGGAATTTTCGTACAATAACAGCTACCACACCAGCATTAAAGCTGCTCTGTTTGAGGCATTGTACGGGCGTAAATGCCGATCACCTCTTTGTTGGGCAGAGGTGGGGGATAGTCAGATCACTGGCCCAGAACTTGTGGTAGACACAACGGAAAGAATTGCTCAGATACGGCAACGCATGGCGGCAGCTCGCGACCGTCAGAAAGCCTACGCAAACAAGCGCCAGAAACCACTCGAGTTCCAAGTTGGGGATCGAGTGCTACTCAAAGTTTCACCCTAGAAGGGTGTGGTTCGTTTTGGCAAACGGGGCAAGCTCAATCCGCGATATGTCGGACCGTTCGAAATCATTGAGAAAATAGGCAAAGTAGCCTACAAACTAAACCTGCCCGCAGAACTCAGTGCAGTTTACAACATCTTTCACGTGTCGAATCTGAAGAAGTGTCTGTCAGATGAGACTCTCATAGTTCCTTTGAAGGAGCTCACTATCGACGATCAGGTGCGATTCATCGAGGAACCAGTTGAAATCACGGACCGGGATGTTAAGGTACTCAAACGCACCAGAATACCTCTTATTCGAGTTCGTTGGAACTCCCGTCGTGGCCCAGAGTTTACCTGGGAACGAGAAGATCAAATGAAACTCAAGTATCCCCAGTTGTTCGGAAACAGTGCAACCACTACTGAGGCTGAAGCTACTACAGAATTTCGGGACGAAATTCCAAATCAACGGGGGGATGATGTGACACCCCAGGAAAACCAGTAAACTACATTACACAACTAGCTTCCTCAGTAACCACGTGCTAAATTTCGGGACGAAATTTCTTTCAAGTTGGGGATAATGTGACAACCCGAGTTTTCAAGGTCTCTATCCGATTTAACTTCGTACGTATTTGCTAAGCGTGTTTAACAATTATTTGAGGTGCAATATAAATGTTATTTGTGATGTGTATATTATGTGTGTAATTGTTATTCATATGTTGCATTAATAAGATGTTAGAATAATTGTTAAAATAAGGGAACCTTGGCCGAAAACTCCCCACATCCGAAAACACTTTTCTCACGAAAACACAAAGTGTTTTCATCTACAATGGGTCCAACGAAAACAAGAGTGGGCCTTTGGCCCAGTATCGATCTATTATTTATTTTCTTCAAACCTTTGCGTGAAACTTTTAATCGGCAAACCCTAAAGTCTCTCTCTCCTTGCTTCTGTGCGACGACAATCATCATCATCTTTGAAGCCTTGTGATCCCTTGTTACAAACACTGTACATCTCGGTCAGTAATACCATATCCAATACTCTATATTATTACTTGTGAATTGCCTTGAAAGTGTAGCCATTTAGATAAGGAACAACCCATGGATTGTCGGCCATTGTGTTGTATTTCATGTGATGGTAATATGATAATAGTAAATATTTGTCCACTACATAAATACTATATCAAATCGGTCCAATATCATCTTGAGGTGTTATTAGATTGTCGGCCATTGTTGATTAATTTAATGATGATGATGATCCGATGTGAATGATCTTGATATGTTGATGAATACACAAGATAGGGTTCATGCTAGATGTCGAATACTTGCTGATGTCGAGTGTTGATCATGTATGTTGCTATGTAATGTGTTTGTGGATGGCATAATGATTTTATGAATGGATCGAATGGTATTGTTGTGATGCTTATTGTCTGTGTTGATTAATGTTAATGACCTTGTCATGATAAGGGAATGATAAGCAGATAATGGTTCCATGTTTAAACATATGATGGCTACTGAACAAATCACAACTTGCTGAGATTGAATAATGATTTATGATAATTGTGTTATATGAAAGTTGTGTGAATTTGAGTGTTGTCGTTATGATAGTTGAGTGGGGCCGATTAGCATGTGGTATGTACTGTACCCATCTAAATTGATTATACCAATGTTGGTTATTAAATTGGGAGTCACGTGTATAAGCATGGATTCATATGCAAATATGATGATCTCTGAACAATGGCTGATATACTATTAAACTAGTGGTATCCAAATAAATTAACAGTAAGGTCCCTATGGTAAATTATACATGCATGATTGATAGTTTAATTAATTGTATTATTATATGATAGTGATCGGATATGTTTAACATAAGGGGTCTCCACTGATTTTGATATGAGGTTTAATGATATTCGAATTATAATGCTGATTGCATAATGATTGCTGATGACTGATTGACGATTGAACGATGATATGATGAAGAGATATAACTGTAGAGTGTAACTAGGGTTCTGTGATTATATAATTGTGATTTCGTTAAGTGCCTGGCACATTAGTCTGTTTAGTGTGTAACCTTGTTAGTTATTTACTCCATTAAGTTATAACTCTGTTAAGTTGTTAACGCTGTTAAACATGTCAAATATGTAACGTAAGTTAACCTTGCTACGTATGTTAACTCTGTTAATTCTGATCCAACCCTGTAATGGCACAGTAACTATGTTAAGTGAGTTAACCCTATTAGTTCAGTTAACTCTATTAGTTCATTAACTCGGTTAGGTATGTTAAGTATGTTAACTGATAGCTATGTTGGAAATTGACCAAGAACTCAGTTATATGATGTATGATTGAATGAACAGGAAATAACTGTTATGTGTTACTTGATGATGATTGCATAAACACACTTTGTGACATAGATTACATGTGAAACATTGCGAACTCGAAACTGATTGTATATACGTGCGTACTATAGGTCGTGATTGATTAATTGTGAACGTGTATTCCTTTAGCATACCGAGCAAACCAAGGTGAGTTCACACTCTTACCAAGGCATGGGATTCCCCGGTGGGTTGGGAATGGAATTGAATGATTACTTGTACTTACATCACTACTAGACTACTTACCACGGTCCTCGGATTGGGAAGGATGCCTGTGCCAAAATCTACGTAAAGCCTACGTACTGTCCTCGGTTTGGGAAGGACACTAGTGTTAAAACCTACGTAAATCCTACATACCATTGTCCTCGGATTGGGAAGGACACCAGCGCTAAAACCTACGTACTCGCTACGTACTATCCTCGGTTGGGAAGGGCACTTACGTAAAACCTACGTAAACTTATACTTACTACTATCCTCGGATTGGGAAGGATACTTATGGATACAACTAGTCTAGTAACTTACAGTATGGGAAGCCCCCACTAATTGAACTTACAACATGGGAAGCCCCCACTAGATGAACATACAAATGGCCTAGTAATACACGGCACGATTATATACGAACTTACGATTTGTTAAACGAACTTATTACTGAACAACCAACTGTGAACTCGCTTAACTTTGTGGTTGACTCTCTGTTACATGCCTTGTAGGACGTTAGGTATCTATGGAGCTTGCATGGGAGCGGAGAGGAGTCGTTGTGGGACATGGACAGCTGTGTGCCATGCTAAACATTTGAAATGTTTAAACTTATGTTGGGTTTACATATTTATGCTTCTGCTAAACGCTTAACTATGTTATGGTTTTGAACACCTTTCGTATTGATGAATGGCTTTTATTTATTACTTACAATGTTCAATATGATTGGTGGTTTGATCCTGGTCAGTCACGCCTCCAAGCAGTGATACTCCGCATGTGGATTTTGGGGGTGTGACAAAATAACCATGACCACCATTTTGCTGTGTTGACATAAAATATTTTTGAATCTATAACTTAACTTTAAATGAAAAAATAGAACTAAGGTATATGCCAAAGAAAACCATAGTTACAGAGGAAACAACTGTCTTAGTCCGTGAGCCCAACGGGTACCATTCCCTTAGTTAAGTAGTAAGTAGAAAGACGAATTACTACTTTTATCACGGAGTAGCCTTTCTGGTCGAGAAAGTTTTATAAATCCCTAATTGTATACTTTTTTAATATAAACAATTATTTACTATTATTTTGCTTAATTTTTTGTTTAATTTACTCGGCAGACAAAACCAAGCCGATCAAGATGGCTCAACTACCTGCCATTAAATTGCTCATCTAGAAGGATCTGGTGTTCGATAGGTTCCATCTGTCCATGTTTTGCACGTGATATCAAGTCCAATAGATCATTTGGATGCCCTTGTACTGCCCATTCCCCCGGACAAGACAACAATATTCTCGCCCCTACACAATACTTATAAACTATAATGTATTGTTCAATACAAAGAAACCAACATTCATAAAGCAAACTAAAACTCACCACCAAGAGGATAAGCGAGAGCGTCCGAAACCAAAGAACAATTTGTGGGATTCTCTTCAAATTCTTCGCCAATTGAATGTCAACAGACTTCCCCAATCGCTACAATCTCGGGTTAACGTTAGCCATCCATTCCAATTTCCTCTTGAATTCAGGATTACATTTAAAAAAGTTATAAAACAACCATGAAGAGGAACCATTTTGCTTTAATTAGAAAAGTAGCAATACCTGGTACAAAACAACGATGAAAAGAAACAATTTAACTCTAGCATATTATTGGCCTTTAATCTGCAAAAATGATATAGCATATTAAATTTATTGTTCAACTTTAAAAACTACCATGTACCACCATAATATTTGTTAATTGAAGTTTAGCCAATACTGGTATAATAAAAGTAGATATTGCAATTCTTAATAGTAGAGAACTCTCAAAGAGTTTTGTATATGAACCATGAACAAACTATGATCCTTATTTAATAATATAAAAAAGAGCAAACTTGGGTGATTTTAACAACTGTATTGATTGCTAGCTAACAATTGAGATAGAACATAAGAAATTATACAATAAAATAAAATTATATTTGTTAATTGAAGTTTAGCCAATACTGGTATAATAAAAGTAGATATTGCAATTCTTAATAGTAGAGAACTCTCAAAGAGTTTTGTATATGAACCATGAACAAACTATGATCCTTAATTAATAATATAAAAAAAGAGCAAACATGGGTGCTTTTAACAACTGTATTGATTGCTAGCTAACAATTGAGATAGAACATAAGAAATTATACAATAAAATAAAATTATATTCTCATTTCAAACAATATAAATTTGTTACACCATATATATATTTTACCTGATAGTTGTTCGAAGTAATACCTGATCTCACTGGATGGGTCCAAACAATTTGCCTAGACAGCAGCATATTCCTTCAAAATACACATTAAGTCACAATTTAAAAAAATCTATGCATACAAATGACCATACTCGTAAAAAGCATCTGAGATGAATTCAAATATCATCAAACATACAAAGCAAATATAGCACAACAATAACAAATTGTATATAAATCTGAAATAACGATTAAAAAACGTACCTTTTCAACAACTTATGAACATGATGTTGAATGTTATGGTTTCAAGAAACAAATCCCTAATTTCATCTTCTCTTCGTTCTCATCCCCAAATAACCTAATACTAATTGGTCACTCCTTCATAATCATACGTTAATTTCTAAATAAACAGAAAAGATACCATATCTCATATAATGAACGACGATGAAGAGGCTAGTGGAACTTTAGTCAAGCAAAGCATTCTTATACAGGTATGATTCAGATCTACATCTACTCAATCAATTTCTTTTTCTGGCAAATTTTTTTACAACAAAATAAAAGCAACATCCCTAAAATCAAAAGCAGCCCTAGAATTAAAAAGAATCAAAAGCTTACATATAGTGCCAATCCTACAAATGAAATCCTTCGGTGGTCGTTGCTAGATCTTCAATATTAGAATGGTTGTGTTATAACAAATCAAGTTTGAGTTCACACATATTTCAATCAATTCATTCTAAAGTATACAATCAAATTCTTTTTTTGAATTTATCATCTTCCCCAATGGAAAGCCTAGCAGTTGCCCGCCCACATATAAATTCAAAATTCTTTTTTACATATTACAGTTTACAATCTAGACTAAAACTATAGAGATTTTCTTGGAATAAATAAAACGATTGAATCAGTTGAACTGGAGTTCGATCGACTCCGGCGAAGCGTGACTGGAATGCTTGTGACTGCGGCGGTAAAAATAACTGATGGGCTATTCGGTTGTTATTACATTAGGGTTTATGACAGGATAAATGATGAACACATAAACATAGAACACAAACATCATACCTGCAAATTTTATGACCGGATCTAAAAGAAATAAGAAGAACGATGATGTTAGTAAGATTCGAATCAACGTTTTCTAAAACCAATAATCATCACAAAATCACTTTTTAAAATGTTTCAGATGAACATCATAGAATCATCAAAGGAATTTCAAGTTACAATAGTAAGGATGGAGAAGAAAACATAACTTATGCTTAGTTTCTTTAGATTGAGATTTAGGGTTTTGAGAGTGAAAATCTGGTAAATGATATATCGATGACATTCTGGTAAATGATAGAACATAATCGTACCTGTAATGAAGATGTGAAATCGGTGTTTGATGTCGATTTGTTTGAAGAAAATGTGTCTGCGGCGCTAGGGTTTTGAGAAGAACGATAGAGAAAAGGAGTTATGTCAACGTTGTTGAATGAAAGGAAGAAAGGATTTTGGACTTTTAGAAGCAATATATACTCGGGTCAAAATCCGGATCCCGTATAACCCATTAATAAAAAAAAGACCCATCCAATTTCCCGCCAAAACCACATCTAAGAAGCCCTAATATTGCGACACGTGTCCCATATTTTTTTCGTTTATTATATATAATAGAATATATAATAGATTTCATATGTAACACTTCCTTCCCTTTATAAAATTTCTTATTACTATTTTGCATTAAAATATGAGAAGATTCAAAGGAAATTGCATGGAGAAATTATTTATTTTTGTTATCAAACAGCCTTGTTACGTTTATCACTTACTAACGAGCATAAAAGTAAATAAACCTATGTTTTGTATTGGTTAGAATAAAAAGGGGAAAATATAGGATGGATAGGAAAGAATTTGGATCATTCATCTTGAAATTGTAAGGTTGAGACTACTAGTTTGGAGTGGAATTTACATGCAAGTCACTTATGAAAAGAAGATGAGATATAAAACAAACTAGGTTTTTTTTTCTTCGTGCGTTGCAGCGAAATGAAGTAAATGATAATGCTAAACAAATGTTATTTGAAAACGAAGCATATTGTTTAGAAAGCCAAACCGTTACAAGCCTATAAGATCCGTATAGACCCCTGATTTATCAATTAACCCCTTGTTTATTTGAGAATTCAGGGGGTCTATACAGATCGTATAGGTCTATACGAGTCGTATAATGGTACTATACGACTCAGTTTTGACCTATACGATGCGTATAGGGGTAAAATCAAATTTCATAATTTTAGGTTTTGCCTTTTCGGTGTGTATACGGGCCGTATTTTGTCATTACGTGTCGTTTTATGAAGTATATGCTTTATACGTGCCGTACCGATGACGTTCGGTTCCGCGTGGTATCGTATTCTATGATTACATGTAATTTTGTTTGGAATCCACTTGTACTCTAACGTGTCGTGTTGTGTTGTATGTATACGCGTTGTACGATATTATTACTTGACGTATTTTGTCGTTACATGTCGTATTATAACATAAATACAATAGTATAAGTATAGTATATTATAATAAACTATAGGTGTAGTATAGATCTCATATAGACCTATAGGTGTAGTGTAGATCTCGTATATGCTAATCGTTGTAGTATAATATAGTATATGTGTAATATAGAATACAATTATAAAATTTGTATACAAAAACTATAATTAAATGTATACAAAAATTTGTAAAAAAAAGTTAAGTATATAATACAGTTATAACATAGATAGTATGGTATAATAAATATGTACCAAACCTATATTGCATGATAACTTTTTAAAAACGTTTTTTGTTTAAAAAATAAAAGAATTCTTTTATTAAACTTTGTTAAAACTCTAATTAAATGTATACAAAAAATTGTAAAAAAGTGTAGTATATAATACGGTTATAACATAGATATTATAGTATAATAAACATGTACCAAACCTATACTATATGATAAATTTTTAAAAATGTTTTTTTGTTTAAAAAATAAAAGAATTCTTTTATTAAACTTTGTTAAAACTATGATTAAATGTATATAAAAACATTGTAAAAAAAAAACAATGCAATTCGACTCGTATAGTCCTATACGATCCGTGTTGGTTCAGTCAGCCGCCAGACAAGAACTGACACATGCAGATTTGACTTTTGACTTTTAAAACTATACGACCAGTATAGGCCTATATGACCCGTATTGAAAAAGCAAAGAGTGCGAATAAATTAGCTGATGTGACAATAGAATTCCCCTATTCCTATGGGTCGTATTATTGGCACACCTTGGGGGATTAAATCGACACCCTCAATACGCATCGTATAGGCCTATACGATGCGTATTGAGGTGGGTTCAAACTTCTATGTCTGCCAAAGGCTGCCATTGTCCCCTACCAAAAAGTAATACGCATCGTATAGGTCTATACGATGCGTATTGAGGGTGTTGATTTAATTTTTTAATTTTTGCAAGGTAACTTCCTGTCACGCGGTAGCTTTCCGTTATGCGAACGAAGAAGCATCACTTTGGACATTTGTTGGTCTTCAAACATCTAGGAAACATTATTTGAGAATACCCCTGAATTTATCGAAGCTGTAGAATGAGATCCTCCACTGTTGGATTATCATCTTTCAACCTCATTTTCCCTAAATTTATCGATTATGTTTTTCAACAGGGATGTAATGCAATGATTCCTCTCAATTGAATAGACCGACACTTGCTACATAGGACTCACTTGAAAAACCGAGATAACAGCTCCGGTTTCATCAGCGGCATTTGGAACAGGAGAGTTGAAAAAACTGCAATTGGAATTGATCTTGGAACAACATACTCTTGTTACCATATTATTGGTTCAATACCAACTCATCTTTAGTAGTGTTTGTTTGAGAACCTGATTCAGATACACAACGGTTCTCCAATTCCAGATCAGCAAGCAAATACACAACGGTTCTCCAATTCCAGATCAGCAAGCTCTAAATTAACAACGGTTCTCCAATTCCAGATCAATAATGTAAGGAGAAGCGTTGAGATAACGGACATCCATCAAGCTCAAAAAGAAAACTTGTGTTTCCCATAGTCACAAACGATTGCGGTTTGTATTTCGCATAGCCACCGTTTCCATAGTAAAAAACGGTTGCGATTTGTATTTCGCATAGGCACCATTTCCGTAGTAAAAAACGGTTGCGGTTTGCCCGAATAGAGATCTGAATCAGCGTGCATTGTTTAAATCTGAATCAGGTTGTCAAACAAACACTACTAAAGATGATCCGAATCAGGTTGTTAATTTTAATGATACAATGAAGATTGAATATGCAAACCGCATCCCTTTTGTATACGGAAACGGTGGCTATGGGAAATACAAACCCGACACGTCTTCTGTGATGATTCGAAACATTCCGAATAACTAGCAGAAGAACCCGACATGTCTTCTGCTAGTTACTCTTTTCAGCAGCCATTTTTCCTTTTCCTTCAATTTCGAGAACATTCTCCCTAACATGAGAAAACAAAGAGATTTCGAGCAGTTCGTCGATGACATGATAGATAAAGATCCTGACACATGTAACATCTAATTATATTCCTACATCTATATCTTTTGTCATGACAAACTATGTGACATGTGTCTAGTCCAGTGGTCCCGGTACTATTTGTGTATGCATTCTTTTGGTAGTTAATAAAACGAAGGCTATCAACGCGGGGATGGGTACAAAACCCGACATGTCTTCCTGAATCTGAATCTGAAAGTTAACTTTGACTTATAAAACCCACTAGCAAAATAAGCACTTTTATCATGTTAGGGAGAATGTTCTCGAAATTGAAGGGAAAGAAAAAATGGTTGCTGATGTTTTTCAGTCTCGGATTTTGTTGGTTTGTTTCCAGCTAGGGTTTAGAATGGTATCTTTGCTTCATCCACTAGAACTATTTGTGTACGCATTCTTTGCTATAACAGGATGGATGTGACACACACAGATAGATAAATATCTGATTGTTTCAGATTGCTATGAATGCACACAACGAATTTAACAACTGTGACAACTTATTAAAAGTATAAATCACCTCCAATCATTTCCTGGTCAAATCACACACTATAAAGTTTAAACTTATCCTGTGTTGCAGTTTGGAAAGATGACCGAATAGAGATCTGAATAATAAACTGTGGAGAACTTGTTTGCGTTATTCATCAACATAAGCTAAAATACTCTAAAATTAACAAGGCGGTCTCTTTGTTGCGTACTGATTATTGAAAAGATTTGTTGAAATCGAAGAAAAGAGTAAAAAAGATGAATTGAGGCGTACATTAGGAACAAGAAGTCCAACAATCCATTCATTATCTGTTGTTGTCTAAAACAATATGAATGCACGCAACGAATTTGACAACTGTGGAGCATGATCAACTACTTTGGGTATATTCGAAACCAACTAAAATACGTTAATATACGCTAAAATTACGTTACAATACGTTAAAATACGTTAAAATATGCTAAAATACGTTAAAATACGCTAAAATACCCTAAAATATGTTAAAATACGCTAACTTACGTTAAAATACCCTAAAATACTTTAAAATACGCTAAGTTACGTTACAATATGTTAAAATACGCTAAAATACGTAAAAATACCCTAAAATATGTTAGAATAAGCTAAAATACGTTAGAATACGCTGAAATACGTCAAAAATACTATTAAATACACAACAATATGTTAGAATACTTCAAAATACGCAAAAATACGTCAAAGTACGCGACTAACGATATTTACACACACATATACATATAACACGGCACTATGGAGTACAAGTGGATTTCAAACAAAATTGTACGTAATCATTGAATACGATATTCACACGCAACCGAACGGCACCGAAACGACTTATGTTAAAGGTATATGTCATAAAACGACAAAATATGGGAAAGTTCGGCAAAAAACGAGATGTATACGCGTTGAACCAAGGGAAACACGATAAAACTAAATTTGAAATAATGCCTAATACGATCGTATAGGCCTATGTCGTATCGTATATCAGCCTAATGCGCATCATATAGGCCTATACGATGCGTATTAAACTTTGAATTTTCTCAAAAATACCCCTGAATTTATCAGAAAAACAGGGGTATTTCAGTAAATTCATCGTTCAATACGCATCGTGTAGGCCTATACGATGCGTATTGAACTATAATTTCTCAAAAATGTTTTTCAAATCAAGGGTTCCATCATTACAACCACTTGTTTTCAACGGGGATGTAATGCAATGATTCCTCTCAATTGAATAGACATACACTTGCTTCTTATGTCACACCCCAACCGATGACTGAAACATCGGGGCGCGGCACTGAGCGAAACAGATTGTCCAGGAGTTTCCATAACAACTACGATTACTAATTATTTAAGCATCACGTCCCATACCATGACATAATAACTAGCATAGTTATTACAGATAATTCAAAGACAATTAGTTCTGTTTCGACGACTCAAATATAAATTGTTTTTGTTTGTTTCTAGACTCCATCCTAGCTCAATTCCAGCGAGTAACAAGCAAGCATCCTAAGCATTCAAACACCTGTCACATACGTTAAAATAGAGGTCAATACACATAGTGTAAAGGTGAGCATACAAGTTTAATAGTATTAATTGAGTTCTGAAGCGTTTACGCATAACCAGCATGTAACATGTATAATGTGAAGCTAGTAGGTTATCGACAATGAAATGTGCACAGACATGACTGCGAGTTGTAGAATGCGCAACACATAT
>JARYGA010007493.1:0-23301 GCA_030545235.1 Helianthus tuberosus
CCATTAAACACACCCATTGGATGGCCCAGATCGCTTCCTAGACTTTCTAGAAAAAACACACTTTCCGTAGGATCCCCACTCTCTCTCTCTCTCTCTCTCTATATATATATATATATATATATTTCCTCGCAAAATACAGGTCTCACAATTACTCAAAATAGTGGTAGGAGACAGCAACACAAGGAGGTTTTGGATAGATAAGTGGAGTGAAGATGGGCCGATGAAAGACAGGTATCCGTACCTGTTTATGCCAGAAAAACATAAAAGCGCAACAGTAGCAACGAGAGTGGATGGTTGGGAGTGGAAGCGCTGCCCATTTTCGATCCAAGAACAAAACCAATTGGAACAACTTAACAATTATATGAGTAATTTTGATTTAAGTGCAAGTATAGATAATTGGCAATGAGAACCAGATAAGATGGAGTATTTTCGGTATCATCATGCAGGGAACTACTAACCAAAACTTTGTTCTGTATTACACGTTTGAGTGGATTAAATGGGCACCCAAATTAAAAAACAAATATTTTCGGATGAAGAGGCGTTCAAAATAGGCTACCAACGCTTAAAAATCTACATAAAAGAAGGGTTCTTAACGGATCAACATCATGTAGATTATGTGGAGATCAAGACGAAGATGTGGATCATTTATTTGTATCGTGCGGCATATCATGTGTCATATTGAATAAAATCTGTACATGGTGCAACATCCCAAATATTTCGGCCACAACAATAAAACACTTGATAGAGATACACAAAAAGATTGCAACAACAAAACAAAAGAAGAAGGCGATCCAGTTAACAGTGTTAACAACATGTTGGGAGATATGGAAAGCGAGAAACGAACTAATCTTCTCAGGAAAACGTATAAGCATCAACATAATATTCGGTGGAATTCAAGCTAAAACTTTTCTTTGGGTGAAAAATAGGGCGAAAAGAATCAACTTGGGGTGGCAAAACTGGGTGTCTTTTAATATAATGTGAATGAATGTCGAATGTAACAAAAGTTAGGCGAAAAGATGGGTGAGTGTGTATGGTGTTGTATAGTCTAGTGTCTTGCTTACTCAAAGCATTGTACATACATTTGGTGTTGAATAAAATGACCTTTGCCGTTCAAAAAATAAAAGTTACGTGTTGAAGTCGCAACAATATCGTTGATACATGTAACATCCATCTAGATAAACGTTCACATGCTACATGTTACTACAAGATGTCAAGATGCACATGATCCAATAATGACATTTCATGATGAATAGAAATGCTGGAGTCTTGCCATGAGACTTGACCCCATTGACATATAAAGTCAACCTATCATTGCTATCTAAAATAAACCCAAACTCCATAACAATACAAAATCCTCATTCATCTGCCCCACTCTCATTCTTTTTTAGCAACCACTCTCATAATTCTATATACCTCTAATCTTACCTTACCTTACCCACTTTATAAGCTTACAACCACTCCTTTTCAATCAATACTTAAGTTCTCAAGCTTACAATGGAGGAATCCGCGGCATGCAATTTGACACAAGTGTATGAAGATCTAATAAGAGATCTTCTCGACGAAAACTCGCCATTCCTTTTGCAACCTCAAGAAATCACTAGTGATTCATATGATAACTCCGTTAATAACCTCCTTTCAAACTTATACTCCGGTCCAACAATATCGGATATTGAAACCGCCTTATTAGCTACCAGTTACACAAACCATACTCAGGATTTTTCAGCATTAGCCAGGTTTGTACCTTCATAATCATTTAGTGTTTCTTTCTAATTAATGCATACTAGGTTTTCATGTGTTACTCACAATAAACAAGGTTTGGAAAAAAGTTCACATCCATCTATCTTTTTTTAACAACTAACTCACACCCTCTAATCCTACTTTTAAATATATACACATATGTTCACCATTGGACTTGAATCCTTAGCCATATGCAGAGGGACACCTTTACTACACACTTTGATACCACTAGGCAACTCTATGACATCTATCTATCTGTTAAATATATATGTGTGTGTGCGTTTTAATAAAATTAACATATGCATAGGGTTTCTTTTTTGGCAATAAAAGACTATGATTCAGTCATTAAACTGAACCTTGGCTTGTGCTTTACTGAGTTCCTAAAGCTATATAATATAACTATGCACATAATTATATATATTAGATAGTCTGACTTTGTGTAAGTATGCATGCATGTATATATATAGAGAGAGACACAATAGTAAAGGCATATAAACTAACAAGTGGCAGCATGCATGGTTAATCTGTTTGTGCAGGATTGCAGATATGGAGAGAGGGGTAAGTAGGGTTGAGAACAAGTATATACTGAAAATAAAAAGCAGTGGGAATGTATTGGCAGATGATGGTTATAAATGGAGAAAGTATGGTCAGAAGTCTATTAAGAACAGCGCCAACCCCAGGTAATTAACTATATAGATTTAAATATTTATACTGCTAAAAAAATACACCGGAAAATAATAAATGGGAAAATTACAAAAATAGCCATTGACTACCATGACTTTCAAAAATAGCCATCTTATTTGTCATTGAAGGACGCATCCCGCGCATGATACATCACTCCAAAGACGCATAAGGTGGGCTATTTTTAAAAATCATGGTGGTTAATGGTTATTTTCGTAATTTTCCGGTAATAAAAACAACCCTTTTGGTCCAGTCACTTTTTACCAAACTAGTTTTGACTTCTCGACAAAATCCGGTTAGATTTCAACTTTTTATGGTGCATTACGTTTTGACTTTTTATTTTCGTACGTGTGACCACCGACAACACTGTAAGTCAATCACTAGCTTTTCTCAAAAATGTGAAAGTATCTTTGATATTGACATGAATTTATGAGGTATTTAGCATTCTACCAATTTTTTGGTAATTTTTTTACCAATAAAAGATTTATTATTAAATTGAATTTATTTTGAGAAAAATAATTTTAAAAAAAATCCTCAATGGACTAATTAAAAAAATCAAAAAGGTTAAAACATTTATATATCTATTTTTTTCCATTTTAAGTATGCACGTTTGTCAAAAATAGTCATTTTCACATCATTATTATTAAATTTACTTGTTAACTAAATAAGTCTGTCATTTAGGTATGAATAAGAAAAATATAACCGAAAACCCTTTTAGATTCATTTTTTGTGCATGACTCTTTTAACAAAATCAATTATTAAATGATATTAATATTATTAATGCTATATTGGGAGGAGGTTGATGTATTTATCCTAAAAAAATAAAGGAAATGTTAAAAAATGATACTGTTAATGTTATATTAAACATATATATGAGTGTGTGTAACACAATCATTATAAACAACATGGAATCATAACAAATGTTTTTTTCTTGATACAGAAACTATTACAAGTGTACTAACCCGCGCTGTGGTGCGAAAAAACAAGTAGAGCGATCAAATGATGACCCGGACACATTGATCATTACTTACGAAGGACTTCACCTTCACTACATGTACCCGTATTTCATATTTGGCCAATCCAAGAATCCTGACCCACCAACTAAGAAGTCTAGAAAGCACAATGTCGAAACAGCGACAGATCAACGTCAACCAGCGAAAGACTCGGAGGAAACCATAAGACATGATTGGCTTGATCAACATACATCAACGATATTAGCAAGCCATGACCCTCGAGTAGAATTGACTTCCCAAGGATTGCTTGAAGATATGGTTCCATTACTTGTACGAAATCCTATCAACTCGTTCAACTCTTGTTCTTCGCCATCTCATCGTTCTCTGGGTGATTCACCTTCGGGTTCATGGTCCCCCAACTTTTGATGTTTACTTATTTGTGTGTAATATATTGATGCATCACATATATCCAATAAATTAGGTTAAGTTTTCAAAAGTTGTGTTCATTGGCAAAAAAAAGTGTATTTGTATCTTGTTAGACAAATCTACTGCTATATACGTATTATATTAATATATATAGTAATGTTGTATTATATTAATATATATTCAGTGTTGTTAAATGTTATAACAAGATTACTAACATGAATTTTACACAAGCACGTGAAATATTCGGTGAGAGTTGGCTACAAAGTCCATTTTTCCTACAAAGTGTAAGAAGTCATAAAACACCATAATGTCAATCATAGAACACACTCAAAACCCAAAAATAACAAAGTGAAGATTACTAAAACGCCATATTTGTGGGTTTTGTGTTGTGTTTTGGATGATAAGGCTTTAATTATCGAATGACTAACATTAATGTGTTTTATGTTGATTACCATATTGTGTTTTATATTCATAGTTCTACGATGGTGTGTTTGAAGTTTTTATGGACTGTTAGGGTTTGGATATTGTGTTTTAGTGATCTTCACTTTGTTATTTGTGGGTTTTGAGTGTGTTTTATGGCTGAAATTGTGGTGTTTTATGACTTTGTAGGATACCATAAAATGGTCATGCAAAGATGTAGGATGAATTCCACCAATTTAACCTCATTATATAGATTCACCAAAGCACATAATGTCACACCCTGATTTCCCGGTTGTAATGCCCCGTATTTGGAAACTTTCATCTTCCGGCAAGTCTCATCGTACTTCGTACCTTGTGGTGCTTAAATGAAACTATGTGAGTCTTAATCATGTTAAACTATGTAAAACTTTTACCCTACATGTTGATTTGGTGATGCTTTAATACATGAACTGTGACACCTGTGTCACTCCAACCATCAATCAAATTCCAAACCAATGAAATATTGTATTTCATACTAGGGATTTGTAAAAATATGTGTATCGTTTGCACATATCGACTCTTGTTCGAGTTCAAGCTTTAAATCGCTTTCTGGAGGGTTATACGCGCTCTAATGTGTAGATATAACCAGTTTAATCCAACGAACACTCCGGAATAGTGAAATAGGCTTAACATACCTTAAATAACCTTTACATAACTTAGATATAAGTTTTGGAAGGTTTGGTGTGGTGAAATCTAGTATATTCGCTTACAGGGACTAAATTTGACAAACTGCGAAAGTATGCCAATTTGAACTGTAACAGACATTCCGGAACATGACCATAAGTTAAACATACCATAAATATCCTTTACATAGCTTAGAAATAGGCTTTGAGGTGTTCGGTATGCTAAAATAAACTTTTGGGACATTCAGGGACTAAAAGTGTCAAAAAGTGCACAAGTTTGCATTTTTACGCATAACTTACGTTCTGAATACATCCGGACATCCAAAAATTTATGTAAGCATGACTATATTATGCTTTAGTGTTTGGCTTGCCAAAAATCCATTCGTCGCGTCATTTGGATCGTTTTTCGCGCTTATGCGCATTCCGTCGTAATTAAGCGAACATCGCGTTCGTACGGCCAAACGAACCAACATCCGACATATTTTTGAGCATGTTTCATGTCCACAATGTTTAGGCATCATTTTAGGGCCTTAAAGTTGGCTTTACGGGCCTTAGAAGTGCCGGAAATGGGCTTAAACACGTGCAGGGGCTGAAACTGTCATTTCTGAAACTTGTTTTCTGATCTGAAGAGCTAGGCGGCCCGCCTCAGCCAAGCTTAAATATTAGGCGGCCCGCCTCAGCCTCCCTGATCAGATAAGAACGCTTAGTCAGCTAATTCCAGCTGTTTAAACCTCATCCACATACTCCCAACTGCACATTCAGCTCATTTAGACCATTTTTAAGGTACCACAACTTGGTGACAAGTGTATGGGCTAGATTGTTTCCCCTTTTCCAAGAAACGATCTTAACGGTGGACCGAACACTATAAATACCCCATCACCCCCATTGCTTAAACCACTAGAATCTGATCTAAATGACTCTAAGTTGGAACCATTGTTCCATACCTGAGTTGTTGTGATCTAGATTAGCATTCGGGGACCCTTCGTAAGTATTCTTTCGTTCTTTTATTGCTTTTCGAGTCTTTCGAGTCTGAAAGTCAAACTTTGTTTGACTTTCTACATTGACCAGTTATGGTCAATGCGAAGTTCGTTTGAACTTCGCAACGTGAGTGTAATCACGTTGGTTATAGTCCCTTGGGACTATGCCTACTGATTACCACGTTGTCAAGGGTCGTAGGGTAAGCGATCTGATAAATCGCTTATACCTCGAACCCGACCCAGTTTGGTCGATCATTAGGATCCGACCAAATACTTTAGGTGACCATAGTAGGTAGGGAATAAACTTCCGAGGTTATACCCTATGGTCACATCGTTTAAGTAGTTGTATGATAGGTAGTTTATATGCCTTAGGTAAATTACCAGAATACCCTTTTCATGTATAATTGGTAATTTAGCATATGTAACCTAAACTTTTGCCACATAACTGATTATGTAACATATTTAGGCATATAACACTTGTCATAGGACTAGTTAGACGTTCCGAACGCGTTTCACGCGCACGACGCGTTAAAGTAGCATAAGCTACCTAAACGGGTCGTAATGGGTCGAAAGCACTTAGGTTAAGTTTCATTTAGTATGTAGGCTTTGTTAAACCATATCATATGAGTTCCTACACTCATTTGGTTTACAAACCCTAATGCTACCCAATCTTCCGATTTAGGTCCGGTTAATTAACATAGTTACCTATATTAGGTGCCGTTTGATTTCCGTGATCTCTAGCTTTGTTTGGTTGTTACTCAAGGACTACTGAGCAATCTCAAGTGAGTACATAGACCCCTCTTTTACTGTTTTCCAAACTGTTTTGGGGTGAAACACATGTGCCTACTTGTTACTTTCAAGCTTTCCTGTTTTCACATCATATACTTGTTATGTTCATTAGTACATTATAGTACATGATTTCATTACATTTCATACTAGGTGTGCCATTGTGTGCATTACTTAGTACATTGTTTTACATTACATCACATGCTACGTATGTCTATTGTTGCATACTTAGTACAGGTCGCATGCTACGTATGTATGTTGTTGCATACTTAGTACAGTTCACATGCTATGTATGTTCAATCGTTGCATTGTTCTTCATACTTAGTACATTTGTTATTCATCACATACTTACATTTTGGACGCATATTACATGATTTACATTGATCATGCATTTCCACAGGACATAACTTTGATTTAAACCAAGTTTTACTTCAATATTATGTTCTTGTGCATATGGTTTAATTGATGCATTTCACTAGCCATACATATCATTTTGGTTACACATTACATGGTTTACATCTTGACATAAACATTTTGACATATTATTCAATACATTTGGCAATTGGTTTACACATAGACATCTTACATTGTTGGTTTGGGTTGTGTAAGTGATTTAAGTAACGAGGCGTGTGTAATATGATACAAGCATGGTGGATACGCCGCTGGTACTTCCTATATATAAGTGTTTGTATGGTATTACATATTGTAGCGTTATCTGAATCATTTCAAGTTGAGACATAGAACATTTTATACAAATAACATATTTTTCACAAGACATTGATTTACAAACAATTTATCTAATACAAACTCATTTTACATGGTTATTCATTTAACCATACATTATTTATACATATCATCTGATCTTATCGATTTTCAAATGATTTACAAAACAAAGCAAATAACAAGGTTCATGACTAAACATTTTCTCAAACATAAGTCATGAAACCTATTTTCACAAAAACTATGTATCTCACCGGCATTTTTATGCTGACGTACCTATTTTCACATGTGTTTTTCAGGAGCTGTTGCATAAGATGATCAAGATACACATAGGCAGACTTGGGCTTTAGTGACAATAAAAGATGCAAGACTAGTTAATTATGTTGTATTTCTTTGTTTGTTAAGACATTGTAACACTTTTAATCAATAAAACGAAACTTCAATTGCCATGGATTTGAAACAATTAATTCTGTTACAACACGCCCCGATGTTTCCGCCGCGATTTGTTGTTCTACGCGGTCGGGGTGTGACATGAACGATATGAATCTTGACTCTTGTGAATCTTGACTCTTGTGATACTTTGAATCTTGACACTTGTGATGCTAGAAACTTGAAACTTGATACTTATTGAACGAAAAACTTGATACTTATTGAACGGGAAACTAACTTAAACGCGGACTTGAAACACGGAAACTTTTGTGTTAACTATATAATAATACCACGTAAGGATTACTCACAATAATACGCAACACAACACTTAACCTAGCTCGCAAAACGAACCAAAGTCGGAAAACTAGCAAACGGGTCTCGGCTGTCCGAATGGACATCCGATCGGATGGCCATTCGACCGGAAAGCCATCTGATCCCTTGCACTTCACACCGACTTAGCTGTCAACATCACCTATAAATACCCCCTTTCACCTTACATTCTTACTTTACTCTCTGCCACTCGACCACACGCACTCTCAGCCACTTTTATCGAGATTCAAGGCAAACTCGTAAGTATTCCTCCCCGATTCTTGTACAACTTTCATCATTTATCACTTCTACACAATATTCTTCATCAAAATCACGCGAACACTACAACATTTTCATGAAAACCAACTGATTTGGGTCTCTTGAAGGTGGTTTCCACTCAGTTGTTGGTACACACTGTGGTGGAGCATCATTTAATCAAGAACGACCCTAGATCTAAAGGATTTTCACAACTTTTATATAAAAACTAAAGGAATCTCACACTTTTACACCAGATCTGACGGAATTTCACATGTTTTCGGTTCAGATCTGATAAACACCACGATTTTCAGACTTTTCCTCAATTTTTATGCAAAACCTTGGTGAAATCAGGCTCAAGCATACTCTTGACTCGTTCCTTAGTCAAGAGTCGGCTTGGAAGAATACTGAATTCCGTCGGAAAACGGGATGATTGACGGTCCAAACATGAAACTTCATCAGAAACAGCCCATCCGTTCGAAAAGGGTTGATACCCATCTGATCGACAAGTTGGGTTTGGCATGTTTCCGTTGTTTGACACGTTGTCGCACTGTCACCGTTAACTCGAAACTTAGAAAATTTCGCAAGACTTCACTCACTGATCGTCTGTCCGAATGGCCATCCGATCGGATGACCATTCGTCCAGATGGTCTAATTATGATAAAACTTATTGCTTGTTTTACAGGGCACTATGATCACAACATTGAAAACTTTAACAGTTTACAAACACCCGCTGATCGAATGGCCATCCGTTCAAATGGTCATCCGTTCGGATGACCATCGGCTCAGGTAGTCTTTCAGACACTTTTACTCGATTTTCGCACTATTCGACACTATGTTCCCGACCGGGTTAGCTCTTAGAGGACTTATGCTCTGTTCCCCACACGCAGGCTGATCCAGCGCTCCCTTCGATCCAATCTTAGCAGTGTTTGGTTTGAGCACCCACTGTGAGTATACTCGATCTCTTTTTGTTTTAAACACTTTTGGGATGCAACATGTATTCTATATCAAGACACTTGACACTTGAAACTTATTTGAAACATACTCTATCCGCATTAAACATGAAATATGATACTTATGATACTTGAGACTTTTATGCTATGTGAACGTTTAATCCGTGTGTGTAGTTCCGCCTTAACAATTATAGCGCTATAGGAGTAACGCCCGCCTCCCTTGAGTCTTGGGGTATTGTTAGGATGAGACATATTAACCTCCCGTTAGTCTTTGGGAAAGGCACTTTATTGCGTTGGAAACTTGGGCTATCATTTGGACTGCATTAACTAGCATGGTGAAACTTATTATATGTTTTCATGTTGGATATGAGTTTTTTTTAAACTATTATGCTACGTATCAAACTTGTATGCTAGCCAACATTTTTGTTGATTGTATTTTAATACATGTTGCAGGTTGATAGTAGCTAGGAATCAAGGAAACAAGCTAGGATGATGCTTAGAATCTGATCTTAGTTAACTAGGCAAATTTGAACAATTTTTGAATTATGATGTTATTTGATAATTATTGTGGTTGTGGATGATTATGTTTGACATCTTAGATAATTTTATGAAATTTTGAATTAATCTATATTGAAACTATTAGTGTTAAGGATTCTCTTGAGCAATCTGATTCGCTTAGTGTCGTGCCCCGATGTTTCCGCCATCGGTTGGGGTGTGACAGATTAGTATCAGAGCCATAACTATAGGGAATTAGGAAAAGTAGGAATACTTTGCCCTAGTCTATAGTTCTAGGAAAATTTGACTCGTATTTGTTGTTTAAAACTTATGCATTCTACCGTACATGCTTCCTAGCAATACTTTCCTGTTAAACTTACATGTCTTTCCTAAGGCTAACACAATACACACTTGGATGCTTGAAAACACTCTTGAAACGACTCATCAAAACATGGGTGATTCCCGCCTTTGATGACGACTTTCGCGCAGCAGTGTTCATATTTTGCACGAGATTTACCCTCAAGTCAGGAGTGACATCCAAACCTTGAAGAAAAATTTCCATTTCATAATCTAGAATGTCTTATCTTTTGATAATTACCGACAATATTAGGGTACGATGTTACCATGTTAGAGGTGAAACACGCATCTTGATAACTAGTCCCACTCTTTGATTTTTTCGAATCTCGCCAAAGTCTCAAATTTCCCAAACATTAAGGACGTGTAGTGACCAAAAGGACAAATATCGTAGGCCTAACATCGATGAACGTATTTGTCTAAGTAAGCCAAAGCACGTTGCCTTAATTCGAAAGAGGCTCGATTTACTTTGGTTAGTCAACGTTTCTCTACCCGAAACAATCCTATGTTTTATGAGCCTACCTTTTTATGTTATCTCGATTTTACATATGGATTTTATACTCGATACTTGTTCGTTTTGAAACTTTTACACATATCGCACGTATCTTCGCAATCTAGAACAATAATAATAATTCCTCAGGAGCAAGATAAATTTATAATGCTTTAATCATTTGTATTATACTACGTGGGAATCTTGATTAAACTATGTGAAAACATGTTGAACATTTTATGCTATGTGAGACAACTTGACTAAACAATGTGAAACTTGTTGAACGTTTTATGATGTGTGAAGCAACTTGATTCTTTTATGCAATCATGTGAAACTTTATGCTACGTTGTGTGTTCGTGAGACTATATTATTAAACAAAACATTATGATCGAGTCTCATCCGATCCTTAATCTGACTCTTTAGATGTCGTCAAGTCGTCTCTCCAACCCACACAAGAGGTCAAAGGCCAACACCCAGAAGAAGATGATGTCTTTTATGGCCGACCAGATTGCACGGATTGTTCCCAATATTGTCTCTGAAATCCAGAGATCAAACACTCCTCCCTCCTCTGTTGACTCTAAAGCAGTCCAGCCTAAGCCTGTGAGCTTCAACTACAAACACTTCGTCTCCTGCAACCCTAAGCCTTTCATGGGCAGTGATGGGGTAACCGCTATGTTAGAATGGTTCGACAACATTGAGGTTACTTTCATCAACAGTGAGTGCCCTGAGCATTTAAAGACTAGGAGTTCAACTGGCGTGTTTCAAGGCAGGGCTCTGGAATGGTGGACAAATGAGAGAAACATCTGCTCCAATGATGAAGCTTATGCTTTACCCTGGGCCGAGGTTAGGGAGATGATGATGCTTGAATTCTGCCCTCCGCATGAGTAGCAGAAACTTGAGGATGAATTCCGGCATCTGAAACAAGTTGGAGATGACAATTTGGCTTATACTACCTGTTTTAAGCAACTGAGCATCAACGTACCACACTTGGTGTCCACTCCTAAGTGCATGATCACCAAGTACATTCATGGGTTACCTCCTGCTATGCGTGATGCCATCGAAGCAGCTCAATTCAGCTCTATTGAAGAAGTTTACCATCTCGCAGCAAGTTTGAACAACAACTGGGTTTGTGATAAACAGTTTGGAAACTCTACTCCCTCGAAACCAGCTAACCAGATCACCCAGCAGTCAAATGGCAGCAAGAACAAGAAACGAAAGTCTCAAGGTTTTGGTTGCAATGCAATTGTCCCTGCTGCGAATCCAAACCCTACTGGCAATGCTATTGTGCCTGCTGCTCTAAACCCTCCTGCTCCTGAAAACACCAAGAAGTCGTACACATGGGGTTCATCCCAAGTGTGCCACTTGCTACTATCATCACCCTTCCAACTCCGATTGCCGCTTGTGTACCAACTGCAATCACTATGGTCACACAACCCCTTACTGCCGTCAAGCCAATCTGGTTCAGCAAGCACCGCCAGCTCAGCCAGCTCAGCGGAATCCCAAACCGGCGAACAATGTGAGAGCATGCTAAAAGTGTGGAGACACTACTCATCTTCGTCCCCAATGTCCCCAGCTAAATCAGGAGTGATGGGTGTCAAGTGTTATATATATTAGGTGTATATTTTAAGCCCCTTTAACACTTTTTAGTCAAGTTTTAAATTTATAAAACACGATATTCACTAACACTAGACACTCATATGGGCAAGTGCACCCATCGTGAGCGTAGTATAGTGTTGGTAAGATACCGAGGTCGTCCAAGGACACAAGAGCTTTTAATACCGGTTTATCCTCAACGTCTAATCAAATCAAAAAGTTTAGAAAAATGTTTTAAGCTAAGAAGAATAAAAACTAACTAAAAATGCTGAAAATAAAAATAAAAATAAAAACAAAAACAGATAGACAAGATGAATCAATTGGTTCCGACTCGTATCTAGTGTAACCTTTGATTATTTCCGCACTTTTGCACTTTTTAAGAGATTATCTTAGTTATTGTAGTAGGCCCCTCTTTTGAAGGTGACGTTACCCTCACCCCAGTAGTTTGAGTCAGCAAGGACACAATCCTAAAAGGGTGGATTATTGAAAGATAATTAATTAAGTCATTAATGAAAATTATGGTAGGCCCCACTTTTGGAGGTGACGTTACCCTCGACTAAGTAGTCTGAGTCAGCAGGGATACAGTCCTAAATAGCCGGGTTATAGTATTAATAGTAGTTAACTTATGAGGGGATCAAAGAGTTTGGACCCCCGCCATCCAATACCGTTAAGTATTGAAGGAGGTCATACTAAATTTGACCCAGGTCCATTGCAGGACCTCTAAACGCTGAACAATGGCAAGACCTTTACCAAACCGTTCCCTTAACCCCCGACCAGGTAGCCAACATACCTCCATATAGACCGTGGAGATATGAATGGTGAAAATCTTTTATTTTATATAGACAGTAAAATAATTTCAAGACACCACGGACAAACGATAAGGAAAGATCACCTTCAACATAAGAAACTAGTTATTAAAGTCATTAATACAAAACCAAGTAAAAAGTGCGAAAAGATTAAAAATAAAAAGTATTACACTAGACACTTTGTCTTCACCAAGTGATGTAAGAGACTTAGGCAAACATGGCCTTGATTGTCAAGAACTCTTACGATCAATCTTGGATCCCGAGACGACTCACACACTCTATGATGGACAATGGATGATGGTGGTGGATGATGGTGTTATGGTGGTGGTGGGTGGTGGGTGAAGTGTGAGAGAGGTGGTGTGCCAAGGGATGGTTTGAGCTTGAGCCAAGCACTCCTATTTATAGGATGAACAGAAGCTCGGGCACGGCCCCGTGTCCACATCTTTCTCTTTCTTCATTTAATGCAGCTTGTCTTATTAGTTGACCACGCCCCCGTGTACGCTGAGCACGACCCCGTGTGCAGAAGAATCTTTGTACTATGAAGATTTGCCTGGATTGTGCGAATCTTATAGTTGACAACGGCCCCGTGTCCGCTGAGCACGGTCCCGTGGTGGGCAATAGAAGCTTCTACCACTTTGTCTTTTCTGCTGACACTTGGGCATGCCCCCGTGCTGGCTGAGCACGGGGCGTGTTCAGTCTTTTGTCCTCTTGTTTTGCTTGGGAAGATGCTGTCGTGGGGTTGGGCATGTCACGTCTTGTTCCTGTTCTTGTATTTATGTTATATTTTGATGTCTTTTTGCTTCTTTTGTTAATTTGAGCTCATTTAATCCTGAAAATACAAAAGGAAGACAAAAGCACACTTTTTCCAACATTAGTACTAAAAAAGGGTTAGTTTTATGCCACAATTGATGTAATTTATATGTTGCATTTTGCGCACATCACTAATAGAAATCAATCTATGAAAATAGAAACTTACCGTGATGAGATCCAAGAATGTGCTATTGGCGATCGCTGTAAAGCAGTGGAATTATAAATCAAGATTATATAGACATGAAACAAAAATCATCATGAGAAACTTACATTTTAGATTAAAGATCGAAAAACAACTTACCGGGTTTCTTTCTGAATTGTAGATCGAATACATCTAAGGTTCTTTCAAGTGAAAATAGATGAAACGGCGGAAGATGCAGAGATGAAACGGTGGATTTGAATGGTTAGGGTTTGGGAGGGCGAATGAGAGAAACTCAGAGGATGATAATTTTAGGGTTAGATGAGAATGAAAAGTGTTGAGGAAGATTTCAGTGAGAGAAACCTCGTCGCACAGGATGTATTAGGGTTAGATGATATCTATACGGTTATTTTGTGAGAATGGAGAGAGAGAGAGAGATGAGAGTGTGTATGATTGAAGCCAATTGAGTCCCCATCCGAGAGATATGCCACTTGTCCAATTATTTGAGTTTTGCCACCTCATTGCCTATGTGGATGCTTAGTTGGCTTGCACCATTGGGTGACATGTGTCCCCCAATGATTTGCTTTATTAGAGATATAGATTGTTGAAAAGGAAATATAGAATTTATTCACTTCTAACACAAAACAACATGAAAATTTGAATTGAAAAGAATTAATCATCAACGATATTTAACAATTTCTTACTGAAATAAATTCGAATGATTACAGATAAATACAAATAAAAATGATTATAAATGTTTGTAACATACAACAAAAGTTTTTTTTTTATGATTTCTTATCATGTAGTATGTTAGGAAAATCCCAAATTGTTGTGTGTTGTTTTGTCCACATGAGAGATACTGGGCCAGAATGAATGTCATGCCTCAAATATCACCAACCCGTTTCGGATTCATGGTAATGGATGAGATGAGAACTCGATAGTTAAATGTGCATAGGTGGGAGTAATACTAGGATGAGTGATCTTTTAGGAAATCTCCACCGAGGCAACAAAGAACAAGTCTATGAGCTCTCTGTGAGCAACATTAGTGGTACGAGTACGTGGCCAAATATTACAAATAGTATGAGAGCCACTCCTTTTTTTGGTACGATGGTAGAGAAAACCAATGGGGGGTGTTTGTAACATTTTAGACATATCACACATTGTTGTGTATTTATGTCCACAAGATAGATACTAGGTTAGAAGGAATGCCTTCCTCAACTATGACTAGCGTGTTTTATGCTAATGGTAATGAACTAAAGAAGAATCCCACACTAAAGTGTGCTCATGTGAGAGTAGTACTAGGATGGGTAAGATCCTAGGCAGTTCCACCGAGGCAACCAAAAATAAATTTGTAACCTCCTTTTGGGCAACACGAACAATATTGGTTATACAATTAGTCGGATGCTACATTAGCACTATTGGACCATAAGTAACTACTTTCTAGTTTGCCACAGACTTCCTACTTACCACACAAGTTTATGCTGACCACACTTACTACTGGTACACCATTTTATTGACTATATATAATCATCAACCCGTGAACACTTTCGTTTGACTCTAGCAATGTATTCCTACATTATAAGGGTAGAAACTTAAAACTTATTACTCTATACATTCTATGATGCGTACGCGCGTGTGCGTATATAAGGGAGGGTTAATACAAAAAGGTGAAAACTAGGAAGGATTACAAAGTACCTAAGTACGCCAAGTGTCAATGAGAAAAAAACAAAGGCGTCCAAAGAAAGGAAGAAACCTACACATGCAAGTTAGGGTGTTCAAGATTGAATATCCGATAATTTGTATACGAATTTGGATAGCAAAACGGATATACGAAATTCTAGAAAAGTAAGCATTGGTTCCTTATTTTTCTATTATTGTATGTCATTTAAAAAATATACTATAAAATCGAGCGGTTTTACCTTTAATATGCTTTAAAAATCGAACACCTAGGTGTGTAAAACAATTTGACACCCCCGTATAAAACACCATGTATAAATTGGCTCCCCCGTAAAACAACATGTGTAAAATGTTAATGAAATGATGTTTAAACTAAAACGCCATGTTAAAATGGGACGCTAAATGGCAAAACACCATAACCAAAAATAAAACACCATGTTTTCACACCTGTACATATAAAACCCAATGTACAATGGCAAGACCGTTAAGTATTGAAGGAGGTCCTACTAAATTTGACCCAGGTCCATTGCAGGACCTCTAAACGCTGAACAATGGCAAGACCTTTACCAAACCGTTCCCTTAACCCCCGACCAAGTAGCCAACATACCTCCATATAGACCGTGGAGATATGAATGGTGAAAATCTTTTATTTTATATAGACAGTAAAATAATTTCAAGACACCACGGACAAACGATAAGGAAAGATCACCTTCAACATAAGAAACTAGTTATTAAAGTCATTAATACAAAACCAAGTGAAAAGTGCGAAAAGATTAAAAATAAAAAGTATTACACTAGACACTTTGTCTTCACCAAGTGATGTAAGAGACTTAGGCAAACATGGCCTTGATTGTCAAGAACTCTTACGATCAATCTTGGATCTCGAGACGACTCACACACTCTACGATGGACAATGGATGATGGTGGTGGATGATGGTGTTATGGTGGTGGTGGGTGGTGGGTGAAGTGTGAGAGAGGTGGTGTGCCAAGGGATGGTTTGAGCTTGAGCCAAGCACTCCTATTTATAGGCTGAACAGAAGCTCGGGCACGGCCCCGTGTCCAGTGGGCATGGCCCCGTGTCCACATCCTTCTCTTTCTTCATTTAATGCAGCTTTGTCTTATTAGTTGACCACGCCCCCGTGTCCGCTGAACACGACCCCGTGTGCAGAAGAATCTTTGTACTATGAAGATTTGCCTAGATTGTGCGAATATTATAGTTGACCACGGCCCCGTGTCCGCTGAGCACGGCCTCGTGGTGGGCAATAGAAGCTTCTACCACTTTGTCTTTTCTACTGACACTTGGGCACGCCCCCGTGCTGGCTGAGCACGGGGCGTGTTCAGTCTTCTGTTATCTTGTTATCTTGTTTTGCTTGGGAAGATGCTGTCGTGGGGTCGGGCATGTCACGTCTTGTTCCTTTTCTTGTATTTATGTTAGATTTTGATGTCTTTTTGCTTCTTTTGTTAATTTGAGCTCATTTAATCCTGAAAATACAAAAGGAAGACAAAAGCACACTTTTTCCAACATTAGTACTAAAGAAGGGTTAGTTTTATGCCACAATTGATGAAATTTATATGTTGCATTTTGCACACATCAAATATCCCCACACTTGAATCTTTGCTTGTCCTCAAGCAAAACTCTTTAATATGTGGCTATTACACTCCCAAATGGAATGGGTAGAAAAGAAGGTTTTGGGCTTGTCATAGAGTGTCGGGATTTCCAAGATTCTTTATTTAGTTTTTTTTTTATTTATTTACAATCCTATTCGTCATGATTTACTTAAAAGTTTTCATAAGATAAATTACTTATTGGGGGCATAACATGCCTCTTTAAAATTCTATTTATATACAAGTTCACATACCTCACGGGGATCACTCAACACTCGGCCGAAAATGTATTTGTGGATCACTCGAGAACGGCATGGAACTTACTCCTACCATAGGCTTGCCAAGCAATCAATCCTCTTCCTTTTTAACTTATAAACCTTTGTAAATATCAAGAGGACTTTGTGGGTGAAGGGTTAGGCTTGGGTTAAAGGTAGGTGGTTGGGTTAGTGGTTAGTGGTTAGTAGAAAATGGCGAAAAGCGTAACAAGCGTCGGTTTTCGTAAGGCTTTCTATTTTTCAACTTTTATTTTTATGAAGCTATTTTTCAAAGAAAGTTATTTTTGATAAACTTGTTTGTTTATTTGCTTTTGCTTCATAATCAACTATATATATTTTTTTAAGCCATATGAGAAACCGAGCTAGTTACTAAAACAAAGGGTTAAAAATGAAAAAGGTTTTGGTGGGAAAAGGGTGTTTGGTTTGGGTTATGAAATGAAAAGGTTTAGGCTTAAAAGGGGCTAACTAGGGGGATTTTGGGTAGGTGGTAAAAAAAAGAAAAATAATGGTGTAGAAATAAAAAGGGTTAGTCCTAATGCCTCCATCATTTACTTACTCGGGTTTAAGTTGGTAAGGACCGGGAATATATCGTCATGGCAAGTTCTAGAGTCGTAAGAACTAAGCGGCTATTCACACAAGAAACGAAAAATGAGCATTTAGTCTAATGATGTGTATTTGTATGCTCAATAAAGGCTCAAAACTCACTTTTGTGGGAATGGGTTTTTATGTGATCAAGTATATATAATCAAATTTTAACTAAGTTTGCCATGCCTTTTCATAATTTACTTATGTTGGTTCTTTTTATCACGACGCTATCGGTTGTAAATTCGTAAAAATATAACCTTTTTGAGAACTTGAATTTCCCGAGTTAAACCTAGACAAGTAAAAAAATGAAATTTTTTGGACTTGCAAGATTCAAGGTTTTAGCATCCCCCCACACTTAAATTACACATTGTCCTCAATTTGTCCCAAAAATAAGTTTTTAGGTTGATTGAATGTGTAAAAAGGTGTAAAAAGCAAAAAATTTGTGTTACTGGGCGCTAAACACGGCCCCGTGTTGTCCGGGCACGGCCCCGTGTTCAAGTGCCAGTAACAAAATTAAATCAAGAGAAACAGAAGCCTGGACACGGGGGCGTGTTGGGTGAACACGGCCCGTGTCCAGTTACCTGAACTGGGTCTTTTTTGCAGACTGTGCAGCACGGGGCCGTGTTGGGCGGACACGGCCCGTGCCGAGCTTACTGTAAACGAAGAAAATTGTCGGACGGTTCCGTTTTCCTGCATGGGGTGCTGGTTCAAGTTTCCCTTGTATCCTTTGCCATCTCAAGTGTGTTTTATTCCTGAAAATTAAAACTAACTAGAAAACATGAAAATTAATCTAAACTAAACTAAGGATAGTTCCGCGGAATGCCTCCGTGGTGCGCCACGTTTATAAGGGTCCTTGGCTAGACCCAAAGCCTGGTCATATGTTACCCAAGTGGGATGTATTGCATCCCATGTTACACCGTCGGAGAGCGTCATCCAAGCTTGAGTCTATGACCTTCATGTAGTTGACCGGGTCTTCGTCCTCTACTCTTTTTCCACATTCAAACTTCACTTCCTTGTCCCCAAACTTCAATGTTAACGTTCCGTCATTCATATCCACCACTGCTTGGGCGGTGGCTAGAAATGGCCTCCCGAGGATGAGAGGGACATCGGTGTCTTCTTCCATGTCTAGGATGACAAAGTTGGTTGGGAAAACGAAGTTGTCAACTTTGACCAATAGATTTTCAGCGACACCTTATGGAAATTTGACGGATCTGTCGGCGAGTTGTATGCTCGTCTTTGTAGGGCTTGTTGTTCCTAAGCCGAGTCGTTTGAACATTGATGTGGGCATGAGGTTAATGCTAACCCCAAGATCGGCTAATGCATTACGAACGGGGGATTCCCCGATCGAGCAAGGAATTGTGAAACTTTCGGGATCAATTTTCTTTTGTGGGAGTTTGTTGAGTACTAGGGCGGAGCATTCTTCGCCTAAATTAACTAATTGCAATGATTCAATTTTCCTTTTGTGAGTGAGGAAATCCTTCATGAATTTTGCATATTTAGGCATTTGGGTTAGGACCTCAATAAAAGGAATATTAACATGCAATTGTTTTAATAAATTTTCGAACTTTGCGAATTGCTCATCGGTCTTTTGACGATTTAACCTACTAGGGTATGGAATTGGAGGAGTCTTGGTGGGCTCTTGATTTGGTAAAGAAGCCTTTTCTGATGCGGGTGGAGTCGTGCTTTGGCTAGATTGGCTTCTTTCATCTGGCGGTGATGGAGCCTCCTCGGGACCCACGGTTCGATTTCTCAATGTGATGAGATGTACTTGTGCTTTCGGGTTGGTTTCGGTATTGCTAGGTAACGCGCCTTGTGGTCTCTCGGAGAAATTTTGAGCTATTTGATTTAATTGTTTTTCAATGTTTTGAATGCTAGCTTGTTGATTTCTAAAATTTGATTCCAATTGTTGAAATCGATCCGAGTTTTTCTTTTCGGTGTCGGAGATGAGGCGAGATACAGTATCTTCAAGCCTTTCTCTTCCACCTTGTTGTTGAGAGAAATTTTGTTGTTGTTGAAAGTTAGTTCGTTGGTTTTGTTGGTTACTACTATTGCCGGGATCTCTCCAACCAAGATTAGGGTGGTTACGCCATCCTTGGTTGAAGGTACCCGTTGGTGGACCCGACGGCCTAGGTCTATTATCAATGTAGTTTACCGTTTCTGTTTGTTCATCTAATTCTTTCATACAACTCCAATTTTCGTGTGGCCCGCCACACCCTTCACAAACCATAATCGAAGCCGTTTTTGTCATTTCTAGCTTTTTGATTTTCGAAGAGAGGGCCTCGATTTGGGCTTGTAAAGAAGTGCTTTCATCAACCTTATGGGCGCCCGGGGCAATAGATTTATTACCTCGGGGAATGTGCCATTGAAAATTGGTTTGAGCAATTTCCTCAATTTGATTATATATTTCGTTTGGGCGACGATTACCTAAAAGTCCCCCGGAGCTAGAATCAAGTGTTTGTCTTGTGTGTGGCAACAACCCATTGTAGAAAGTGGATACTTGTTGCCATACCGCAAGACCGTGATGGGGACACTTTCTTAGTAGCTCCTTGAACCTTTCCCAAGTTTCATATAAGGATTCCCCATCCTCTTGTGAATATGTATTAATATCAGTCATTAATTTAGCCTTTTTAGCAGGAGGGAAATACTTATATAGAAACTTTTGGGCTAGTTCATCCCAGGTGTTTACCGAGCCAACTGGGAGGGTGTTAAGCCAAGCCTTAGCTCGGTCTTTTAGTGAAAATGGAAACATTCAAAGGCGGATGGCCTCATTTGATGCTCCATTGATCCGAAAGGTATCACATATTTCTAAGAAATTAGTAATATGTAGATGGGGATCCTCGTCCGCAAGCCCATGGAAGGTTGCGGAGTTTTGAAGCATTTGTATCAAATGTGGCCGAAGTTCGAAGTTATTGTCTTCGACATTCGGTGCATTGATAGCGGCGCCGAGATTACCTACGGTGGGCCGTAGGTAATCCATGAGGGTACGTTGGTCCGCCATTGGAAGTGGGTCCCCCGAAACTTTCTCTTGATTTTTAGCTTTGAGTCTTTTTCTGAGAAAGCGTTCGGGTTCTTCTAGAGGTTCTTTTATGTCTCTACTAGAACTGGAGCTCATGCACTACGTAGGAAGTTCAAATGTGGCGCCAAGGTTCCAAGTCCTGCGATAAAAACAGAAAAGAATGTTGGTCAGAAGGTTCACCACGGCCCCGTGCTCAGCGAACACGGCCCGTGGTCAAGTTTACAGTAATTGTTCTCCGGATCCCTGTTACTGGGAGTTGGACACGGCCCCGTGTTTCACCGACACGGCCCCGTGCTCAGCCCTCTGTAACTCGGAAAATAAAAACTGCCAGTGATAGTGCTGGGCACGGCCCGTGTCCGACTAGGCACGGCCCGTGCTGAGCTCTGCAGAAACAGAAAAAACTAAGAAAAAATCCTAAAAAATGAAAAATAAGAAAAAACGATTAGGCCGTTGATTCCTAACTTTCTTAAAATCCTTGTGTCCCCGGCAACGGCGCCAAAAACTTGATGGGTGTCAAGTGTTATATATATTAGGTGTATATTTTAAGACCCTTTAACACTTTTTAGTCAAGTTTTAAATTTATAAAACACGATATTCACTAACACTAGACACTCATATGGGCAAGTGCACCCATCGTGAGCGTAGTATAGTGTTGGTAAGATACCGAGGTCGTCCAAGGACACAAGAGCTTTTAATACCGGTTTATCCTCAACGTCTAATCAAATCAAAAAGTTTAGAAAAATGTTTTAAGCTAAGAAGAATAAAAACTAACTAAAAATGCTAAAAATAAAAATAAAAATAAAAACAGATAGACAAGATGAATCACTTGGTTCCGACTCGTATCTAGTGTAACCTTTGATTATTTCCGCCCTTTTGCACTTTTTAAGAGATTATCTTAGTTATTGTAGTAGGCCCCTCTTTTGAAGGTGACGTTACCCTCACCCCAGTAGTTTGAGTCAGCAAGGATACAATCCTAAAAGGGTGGATTATTGAAAGATAATTAATTAAGTTATTAATGCAAATTATGGTAGGCCCCTCTTTTGGAGGTAACGTTACCCTCGACTAAGTAGTCTGAGTCAGCAGGGATACAGTCCTAAATAGCCTGGTTATAGTATTAATAGTAGTTAACTTATGAGGGGATCAAAGAGTTTGGACCCCCGCCATCCAATACCGTTAAGTATTGAAGGAGATCCTACTAAATTTGACCCAGGTCCATTGCAGGACCTCTAAACGCTGAACAATGGCAAGACCTTTACCAAACCGTTCCTTTAACCCCCGACCAGGTAGCCAACATACCTCCATATAGACCGTGGAGATATGAATGGTGAAAATCTTTTATTTTATATAGACAGTAAAATAATGCCAAGACACCACGGACAAACGATAAGGAAAGATCACCTTCAACATAAGAAACTAGTTATTAAAGTCATTAATACAAAACCAAATAAAAAGTGCGAAAAGATTAAAAATAAAAAGTATTACACTAGACACTTTGTCTTCACCAAGTGATGTAAGAGACTTAGGCAAACATGGCCTTGATTGTCAAGAACTCTTACGATCAATCTTGGATCCCGAGACGACTCACACACTCTACGATGGACAATGGATGATGGTGGTGGATGTTGGTGTTATGGTGGTGCTGGGTGGTGGGTGGTGGGTGAAGTGTGAGAGAGGTGGTGTGCGAAGCGATGGTTTGAGCTTGAGCCAAGCACTCCTATTTATAGGCTGAACAGAAGCTCGGGCACGGCCCCGTGTCCAGTGGGCACGGCCCGTGTCCACATCCTTCTCTTTCTTCATTTAATGCAGCTTTGTCTTATTAGTTGACCACGCCCCCGTGTCCGCTGAGCATGACCCCGTGTGCAGAAGAATCTTTGTACTATGAAGATTTGCCTAGATTGTGCGAATCTTATAGTTGACCATGGCCCCGTGTCCGCTGAGCACGGCCCCGTGGTGGGCAATAGAAGCTTCTACCACTTTGTCTTTTCTGCTGACACTTGGGCACGCCCCCGTGCTGGCTGAGCACGGGGCGTGTTCAGTCTTCTGTTATCTTGTTTTGCTTGGGAAGATGCTGTCGTGGGGTCGGGCATGTCACGTCTTGTTCCTTTTCTTGTATTTATGTTAGATTTTGATGTCTTTTTGCTTCTTTTG
>JARYGA010007494.1:0-65876 GCA_030545235.1 Helianthus tuberosus
CCGAGGTCCTTATCCCTTTCTTTGACATGAATACATGATATATATTATGTAGGGCCCCAGTAAACCAACTAAACCAAAGCATTTTTGCTTGTTCGGTTTGGTTGGTTCTATGTTGTTGCCGGAATTATCAGACAAAGTAGCACCAAGATACGCAGCCGGAAAAAGAACACATCATGAACATTCTCCCCAATTCAACAGTCGGTGTTGCAAGCCCTCTACCAAATATGAGTGTTATTTTTTTCAATCAAATGTACGGGTATTGTCTCAATTGGTTGCAAAACGATAACCATATATCTGTGAAAATGTCAAAATGGGAATCAAAGAGTTAAGAAAAATAGAATTGAATTATTTTTAATATTATATAAAAGTGCAACTTTTTTTTTTCTTTTCTGTTGCAACATATCATTTTGTTGAGACAGTGGTGGTTTTTGTTTCTTGTTCTGATGTGTTGCAATGACTTTATTGGGTGCTCATGCTTTTGAAGCACAACAAAAGAATGAAGCACGGTAATAAACACCGCCTCTTTGTTAGCATTTGCAGGCTGCCCAAAGTGGTTTGATTTCGGCTTTTCAAGAGACGGCGTTGTGCCAATGATGTGGTCCCTGGACCTGTAGTTGGAAGCTGCAGAACCCGATAATGAGGATATTGTAACAACTGGTTCATAATTGCTCAGCCTTTCGATCATCCAATCCTGTTATGATTATAGATATGTATGTGCGAGCAGGCGTGAGTTTTTTTTATGTCTATTACTTTATGCTTATTTTATAAGCCATTTCACATGGATTCAACAAATTTATAATGTCTGTTAGTGTAAAGATCAAACCCATTAAGACCTTACAAACATAAGTGACTCCGTGGTTTCTGAAAAGAAAGGACCTTTATTCGTAAAAAGTGCATACCATAGGACCATCATATCATGAACCCCACCTTCCTCATTGCCACCTCGCTCACCCACCTCTGGTAGACGACAGCCATCCTTGCAACTAGGGCTGTTCACAAGCCGATCCGAGGCGAGCTAGGCCAAGCTTGGGCTCGACTCGGCTTTGAAACCGAGCTAAAAATCTTAGCTCAAGCTTCGCTTGGTTTTTAACCGAGCCGGCTCGGCTAGGCTCGAATTCAAAAATAAAGATTAATACATTGCTTCAAAATTCAATTGTTTAAGATACGATTCAATAGTTCAAAAAGACATAAAAATAAGTCCAACCTACTATATTACAACCCAAATTCAAGATCAACCGCAGACAAAATAAGTTTCAAATCCAAACGAAAAACAATATAAGTTTATTAGCATCCAAATCAACTTCCGAACATATCATAGATATCTAAGTGCACTTCTAAATACTTGCAAATAATAACCAATTTTCTATAATATATTATATGTATATTAAAACAAGTTAAAAGTAAAAGAATCCGAGCTAAGGAGAACCGAGCCAAACCGAGCCGAGCTAGGCTCACTTTCCAACCAAGCCGAGCCGGCTCGGCTCATTTTTCAAACCGAGCCAAATCGAGCGAGCTTTTTTCGAGCTAAATCCGAGCGAGCTCCGAGCCACGAGCTTTTTGGACAGCCCCTACTTGCAACCGCACAAACACACCTCTTCATCTACCCTCATCTGTTTTACTGAAACTCCTCTATAAAGCACACACACCACACCGAAACAAAGACTCTCTAAACCCCATCGAGATGTGAAAGCAAACTGGTTAATAACACAATTTTGTAAATTTGAGGTAAATGACACAATTTTGTAAATTACTTATCAAAACTATCATAAGTTTGTTAATATGCAATAGTAAACACAATTTTATTTTAAATGTTCAATTAATAACAGATTTCTTTGAATGTGAATATGTTTATTTGAATACACCATTTATACTTTAACATATACTTATTCATTGAGTTTCTTATTAGAATATACGTTTTACATCTAATACTACTGATATGAATTTTAACCTTTTACCGTATTATCTTTTGTTACTTGACTATTTGCCAGTATGTGATTTTGTTAACCAATTGGTTGTGAAAACCTAAACCGAAACACCAATTATAAGTTAGGCTTTGACCTATAACCAATATCGACTCAAGCTCGCCGAATAATTAACACATGCATCTGTATCAAAAATAGTGCCAGCCTAATGGTTCAATGGAATTTCTTGATTTATGCTCGAACTCGGTTTGATCTTTTGGACACATAAAAACATTTTCCTTATCTTGAAGAAAAGAAAAACCATAAAAACATTGATTTTACAGTGTCTTCTTCAACTCAATATACTCTATTTGCATTCCCACATCCATAAATAAACATGGAAACACTGTGTTTGCACAAAATTTCCCAATGAGATGGAATTGCACCTCTAATGGTAATGAAAAGAGATCTGGAGTACATGTGAACTTTCTGTAAACGATTCTCGAGTAGTTTAGACTCATAGATGCTTAGTTTGCCGCCTAGATGGCCCTCCAGGAAAAAGCTTCATTATCCATCCTAGAACTCTTTCGACAACCTACCCAGACGAAAAATATTAGAAAGACATATAAATAAAAAAACTAAAATGTAACAAAATAATCTTGATTATGGAAAAAAAAGCAATGTATTTGTACCTCGTCACCTTCATCGGCGTAAGGAGTATTATCAACCACGATAACGGGACCAGGCGTTCTTGATGGGATGTTATCACTCACCATACTCTGAGAAATCAACAGCTCTAATCTTTGCGTTTGAACTTCTAGTTTATGGGTTAGTTCCTTGTTCAAATTCTTCATCATGAAAAAAAAATTCAACAAATATTTTATGGGTGACAATATGATCTGAATACGATGATATCATGACTTACCTTCAACTTGGAACTTAGTGATGATTCAGTTGACAACGCTTGTATCAACTCTTCTTTTTCCAAAGTTAACTGAAACCAGACAAATGTAGTAATGAACAATACAGGTCGATTTGGGTTATCGGTTATCGCTTATGAGTCAAGTTGAATGAGTCAACCAGGTTCTCCTAAATCATTTCATTTCATTTCAACAATTAGATTACATCAGAATAACAAGTTTTTGTAATCATATTAAAGCATTGACTACTTTAGAAAATGAATAACAATGTTTGTGAGTAAACCAAGCCCGTTTCAACCGCTAATAACTTTACCACCTCTAGTTCTATTGTATACAAGCAGCAGCCGGTATCAAACTACCACTAGGGAACAGAGAAACTACCTCGGAAATAAGTGTGTTAATATTTTCAATCATTCTCAACTGATCTGAAGGTATACTTGAAGACGAAACTTCCAGACCGAAATTCCTACTTAGTGACTGCAACGAAGCGTCACTTTCACCAAGAGTAGCTTGTATCGCAAGATTTGTTGTAGCGGGTAAAGTATCTTCACTCTCATCTACTGAATCAAGAACAATGTATGAAATGTAATATTAGAAATTAAAAGCACTGTATAAAGATTTTTACATTTAACATTAGAAATCAAAAGCACTGTATAAAGATTTTTACATTTTGATTGTATTACAAGTTACTGCATAAATCACATACCAAGATCATCTGTAGAAGTTGATGCTTCCTTTTTAGTGATCGGACTTTTTTTAATACCAACAATCGCAGGAGCTTTCCGCAACTTGGATTGCATGAGCTTTTTCTCTAGGCAAAAAAAAAAAAAAAAAATGAAAATCAGGGAAATGATCAGTCTTCTTAATAACTTGACTTCTAAAAGTCAAACCAGCAGATCAATCAATCAACGATTAGCAAGTCAAAGCGACGTCAAAAGTCAACTCTCAATTCACAAATACCTTCTTGTAGAGCATTAATAGTGGAATGCAAATCTTGGCGGTCCTTCTCCAGGCTAGATATTTTCCTCCTGAATGTATAATAAGTATAATTTTCAACCATCGAACAGCATAGCAATAAAAGTAGCATAAGTTTAGGGTGAAGACAACTGTATTGTTCTATAACGATACAAAGAGTATTGTCATAGTTCTCTGTTCAACTAATCTGTGGACCCTACTTGAAAACTACTTTAAAGCCATAAGCTCAGAGCGTACTTTTGTGAGGACATTTCAGCTTCCATGTTTTCCAATTGTCTTTCCAGTTTTAGTTCATTCGACCTCAGCCTGAGTACCTACAAAAAGAGATGTATAAAAATAACTACCATAAAGAAACTATTCAAATAAGTCAACAGGTCAAAAGTCTCGCGGTGTGTATTTTTAATGCATCAAAACCTAGTCACTGACTTTATTCAAAATATTTGGAGTAATACTTGAATAATATATTTTTATAATCTATTTACTTGTTACACATAGTCACATACCTTCTCTTCTAATACAATAACCTCAGAAGCCAACAACTTGGCGCGTTCGTCAGCTGCACTACATTCTAACTGAGCGTTTATGTACTCGGTCCTCAAAGCCTCAAGTTCCACCTGGTCACATAAATATTAGCAAATTATCAAACGAAAGATTAACAAACACGTGTCAATTCATTAACAAATATTTAGCTTGGAGAACTAATTTCACAAGTGAAACCGCTAACTTCATCTTATATAAGATACTAACCAACTGTGCATTAATTTCGTCCTGCAAACTCCCCAAATCAGCCTTTAATTGGTTGACAATGCCTCCCTGCAAAGGAAAGTTTAAATATTACGGAGAGTTTGAAATTTATTAACCTTTTAAATTAAGGTGAAAAAATAATTTCCTACCTGTTGGTTATAACTATCGGTTAATGCTGAGTTCTCAGTAGCTAAAGACTCTGCGAGAACTCTAGAAGCCTCAAGAGCTCGTTGCAAAGAGAACTTTTCTTGTGTTAAATCTTCGATATGCTGTTCAAGAAAATTAAGAAAAGAAAACAATAATAATAAGGAATTGCAAGTACACATGTATAGTTTAGCCTTGCAGGTGACATGTATGACATATTTTTTAGAGTAAAATGCTATTTTCATCCCTGAGGTTTGGCCACTTTTGCGACTTTCGTCCAAAGGTTTGTTTTTCCGCATCTGGATCCAAAAGGTTTGAAATCTTGCCATTTTCACCGACTTGTTAACTCCATCCATTTTTCTTCTCCATCCATTTTTCTTCATTAAATGAGAGGCATTTCTGTCTTTTTAGACATTTTTTTATTAAAATAAAAAACGCTACAAGAAATAAAGATTCCCCTCTGTTGACTTTCTCCCTACCCAAACCCTTCAATTATCACAAAATGTCTAAAAAGACGAAAATACCCCCGAATTAATGTTAAAAATAGATGGAGTTAACGTATCCAATGAAAATGGCAAGATTTCAAACCTTTTGGATCCAGATGCTGGAAAACAAACCTTTTGACGAAAGTCGCAAAAGTGGCCAAACCTCAGGGACGGAAATGGCATTTTACTCTATTTTTTTAAAATAATTTAGATAAATAAACATCATGAAAGTATGAAAGGCATAACGAAAAATCCATCAGTATAGATGAGGGGATAAAATAATAAAAAGAAAACCTGTTCCAAAGCAGCAAAATCTTCATTCTGTTTTGTCGAATTGTAACTATTTTGTTTCTCCATATCGGGTTCATTGATACTCTGCCTAAACTGGCCGCCCACATTAGCAACAGAAGAGTTTATCATATTCTGAGAATCAAATGAACCACGGGCATCTAGCGGGTGAACTTTTGAACTGAATGGGTTAGGTTTATCTGCCTCTGTATTTCCAGACACGTTGAGGGAATCCAGGAACGAAGGACGAGATCTTCTGCCAGCTAGGACTGCTGACATGGACGTCTGATTATGTGAGGGTACAGCTTCAGATCTGAAGTTTGTGGAATTAGATTCGGAAGACCTAAAATATGAGTTACTATCACTAGCTGGATGTTCAAAACGGTTATTATGATTCATATCACCAGCTGAAGAAACTGGAAGTTGACGATGATCCGATATACTTGGTATAGATTTGCTAACTTCGGAGGAAGAAACTGAAATGAAAGTAATTACAGTATAAATAAAAACTATATACAATTTATCATTTAAAAAAAATAAGATTTAGACTAGAAGTGGCAATTTTGACCGATTTACTTACAAACAGGTTGAATCAAGTTATCTATTATCCATGACAAGTCGAGGGTATTTTTTATCTAAAAAAAAAAAATACTAGCTGAAAAGAAATGGGTCAGAAGTTGCCAAAAGTGATTTGAATGCATATAAACCTCTTAGATCAGTTCATTCAAATATTATATTATTATATTGAAAATTGAAACTAGATTTGTCGTAGGCCGCGTGATGCGGTGACGACGCCTTGGTTGTTTATAGCTGGCGGCACGTTATGTGTGTTAAGCATATGTAAACGCGTGTTTCGACGTATCCGATCTAAAGCATTGTGGTTACAAAAAGAAACGGAATCAAACCCGTGTTGGTTCGTTTAGTAGCGGCGACAAAACGTATAATAACGTGAATTTATGCCGTCGAATGTAAACGTATTATATTTGACCCGACTCATTTTCTGAACAAAGTTTAAATCAAAACGTAGACCAACCGTTGACGTACGCAAATATAAACATGAAAACGTATTATATTTGACCAGACTTGTTTACGAAAAAAAATTTCATGTCGGAACGTGAATTTATAAGCATGAAAACGCAATATATTGACCCCACTCGTTTCTGAAAAAAATACACCGAAACGTGAATTTATACCGACACGTACATAAAAATAACCATGTGAGAAAACAATTTATTTCTTTTAAGCTAAAGAATGAAAATACCGGGGGTAAATTTGAAAAGTTAGAATTCAAGGGGGGTGAAAATGACACCTATTAAAGTTTCTAAAAAGTGTAGAGGGTGTAAATATCCATTTCGAAAGTCTAGAGACTGTTTGTGTCATTTTTAAAACTTGAGGGGCCTTTTTTGTCTTTTTGTCAGTGGCAAGCCACCAACCTTTCATTTTAAGAAATATATAACTACATGATTCTGGCAAGCATATTTGACACGGAATATTTTCAAAAAGTTGGACCCAAACCAATCCAAAGTTGCAGATTTTGACCCGTTACCCAGCCCACCCTTTTGTCACTTCCTATAACAAAATAAAACATATTACCTCTGTATATCGGCCCGTTAGCCGGTTGATCAAACAAAGACTTGGTGATAGAAACTTGAGTCGTAACAGGATTTCCAGAGGTTAAATCTTTCAAATTATCAACCCTACTATTCTTAAGGGTGTCTTCCAGCCGTACATTACTAAACTGATTGGAATTACCATAAACATTCTCTTTATGTTCTTCCGGACGATAAAACGCTTTGTTTTTTAGGGAGTCCACCTCATAAGGTGCGTCATGGTCCAACTTTCCATAAGTGGGCTCTGGACTTAAAAAAGGTTTATTGAGACCGCTGATACGGTTCACATTGGGTTCAGCTTCAAGAACGTTTATTGTTTTGTTTTCATTTTTTTCGACATTAAATCCTGAACTTGAATCAGATTTAGTATCTGTTTTTACCGGGACGGTATCGGGAACTGGAGGTTTTGTCTCGTGTCGGTCACCGTTAGTAGATTGTGCAGAATTATTAGACACAGTTTTTTTGGCTGCTGCTTTCTTCTTACGAAACTCCTCTAGCTGTAGACGAGAAACAAGCGTAATGCTTTAAAAAACATCAACTTTTATATAAAAATATAAATTAGCTACAAGCATTATTACTTTGGAGATTAAATAGAGTAATTAACTGCAGTCTTAACTATTTCTACAAAATTGGTGGGGGTGAACTTGTGACGAAATAGAGTAATTATCAAGAATGCCTATATAAAAAAAACATTTTAAAAAGTACAACGATAGTGCTAGCTACTAAGATAATTACACTAAAAAGTTCAAGTCTCTTTTTAGACAATCATAGAATTAGGTTGTTGACTGTTTGAAAAAAATATATAATAAATACATAACAACTATTAGTATGTCAGCAAGACATCATATATAACCTCCGGTAGGCTCTGCGAATTTTATTGTCTTATCATTTAAGCATTGAACTTGTATTACACAACACGACCTTGCAATGAGTCATCAAAAGTAAAAACTTTAACAACAAATGGTCTCCTATAAGCTACATGAACTTAAGGAACCTAAAAAATCCTAAAACAAATGCTCCCTGCATGGGGCTAGTTTGGTTTATAATGTCAATATATCCAGTTTGGCAAAAAGTACAGATGAGTTCCAACTACGTATAAAATACTGTCCAGTAGCCCAAGACATCAAATTGGTACATACAAAGTACAAACCAATTCAACATGGCTAACAAACATACCCAGTATAATCTCACTCATAGCTGAGCTATTGGTAGGGTCCGGGGCTCTGGGGAGGGTGTGATGAAGGCAAACCTTAATACCTTACCAAAATGGCTATATGTCATAACTAAAATCATTTAATATTCGTAAGGTGGTAATGTTTATAACCATTTCTTTAAAATATATTTCGTTGATGTAATATAGATAAAGGGCAAACCCGGTGCACGAGGCTCCCACATGCACAGGTCTGAGGGTAGTCAGGCAAACTTGGGCCTGATGTACGCATCCTTACCTTACCCTACATTTCTGCATATCGGTTTATTGGCCAACATCGTTTATCCACTACTACATTGTTACACCAGCAATCAACAGACTGAATCATCTTACTTAGCATTCGTCATGAAACAAACATCCTACTTGTGTTAACGTTAAAAACAACGAACTATGACAATAACTAGCGATTCAAATTGTTAACTGATCAATATTTTTAACCTACTTACTTGACACTTGAATACACAGTCAAACCCTCCAAGTCACCAAACTAACATACAAAATAAGAACATTGCACTACTCTAGAACTAAAGATTAATAATAAATTTAGTAAAGCATGAATCTTGAATCAATATTAAAAACTTCACTGCAATTAAAAATAGAGCATTTAGATGGACACTTTAAAGCAAACAAACACCCTATGATCTATTAGAATATTATGCATCAAATTATACAAACCAATTCTTTCAAAATTAGCCTCAAATTGGCAACTTTTGACGATCAGACACCACAGAATTAAGCTTCATAACATACATTCACAAGAAAGAGAAACAATTGGGAAAGAAAGAAAGAAATTGATAGACATACCCGCTTCTTTCCGGCTTCCAATTGCTGTTGCTTCTTGGATGAATTAGGCAACATTTGATCAGAAGCCATTGAATCGAAGAAATGGGGGTTTTATATTATATGTATATAGAATTAGAAAACATATGGGGCAAGTGTTGAAAATGAAGATAAACCCTAATTAAGTTGCAGACAGAGGGTCCGATCTAACCGGTGAGGGGGAGCCGGTTTGTGAATTTCGGGTATATGGAGTTCCGTTTTGGTTTAGAATTTAGATCTCTCTGTCTCTCTCTCTCTCCCCCTGACCGATGTTTGTCTCTCTCTCTTCTCCGTTGTTTTATATTTTGTTTCCGTTGCAACTACGCCTCTTTTGCTGGAAGGTCGTCCACATTACTGCTGCGGTTGAAATATGTGCTACTAATTTATGAGTTTGGGCGGATGAGTAGGTGGTGAAGTTTCCGCGGCACCTGATGATGAGAGACTAGACGAGGAGGCGGCGATCGCTACTTTGATTCTTGAACTGAGCGGGTTTTACCTTACCGTACTGTCGTGTCTTCGGACAAGTGTTCACGGGCTTCGGCCCAGGTGAGGGTTTTATCAAAACATCTCTATGATACCACATGCTGATCAATTCTTTATCAAAACAAAATAGAAACAAGAGTTTATAGAATGTGTGTACTTGATAATCCAGAAACAAAACACAGAGTAACATACGTGTTCTTGATTCTGTTTGGGTTCCCGTTTAGGGTGTATTATCAGGATGGTTTTAGGCGAGTATGAGGAACCCACGATTTTTGGAGGGGGGGGGGGGGGGATTGGTGTTATGATTAACATTTAATCCTCTCTAGTAATATCTATTTATACGCCCAAGGGGAAACCTATGTTGATCTAGTATGGATAATTATGTACATCGAATAATTACCAATTAATTAATGTAAGGGTAATAAAGTCAATGATCATTTTATAATAAACGTGAATTGTATTTGATTGAATTAAAATAGCCATTCTAACTTAAATAATATAGTCCAACATTTCCCCGCAAGTTGAGGGCGGGGAACAACCTGCAACTTGGACCACAAAGATTGAAAACGTTGTGAAGATAATGACCTAATGAACACATCAGCAATTTGATCACTCATAGATATGAACTTAACATTTAGATCACCTTGAGCCACATATGCACGAACAAAGTGAAAATCTACTTCAACATGTTTCGTACGAGCATGAAACACCAGATTAATTAAAGATAAGTAGCTTCCAAATTATCACACCAAAGAGTAGGTAATGATTTTGGTATACCACCAAGTTCATGAACCTGTTAGGTAAGGTGTTTAACCAAACCTTCGCTCGGTCTTTTAGTGAGAAAGGGAAAATTCGGTGCCTAATGGCGTCATTTAAGGCTCCATTGATTTGGAAGGTATCACATATTTCCAAGAAGTTGAAGATATGTATGCGGGGGTCTTCATCGGGAAGGCCATGAAAAGTGGAGGAATTTCGAAGCACTTGGATACGTGGTGGTCTAAGCTCAAAGTTGTAATGTATCATGAAGAGCCAATTAAAATATATGGAGAATGTACAACAAAGGTTTAAGTTAATATAAATAACAAGATAAGCATACATGATTATAGTTTAAATATTGGTAAATCGCAAGTTTTCAAAATATTGAAGTTTGATACATCATCATCCCATAATTTATCTCAAATGAGATAATACCAACAACCACAACTGTCTGTAGATTTTCTTTAAGATCAGCTTGGCTTTTTCTTCAGAGTAGATAAATTTGCATCTCATATTTTTGTAGATACCATTGGGCTTCGTGAACTTCTTGGTGAATTGACAAGCCGCGTATCTAAATCCCTTGCCATGCTTCTCCCGTCGAAAGTCAATTACAGTGTCAACTCCATTCAGATTTTCAACTGTCATCTTCAATGTTCTATGAATCCTTGATAAAGAGGCTACTTTCACATTCAGACGCTTAAAATTAAATATAAAATACCAATAATTAATAAGAAATAAATAATGAATTTAAGGAAAGTAAAAAAAAAAAAACAGCTTAATTGTAACAAACATTTAACATCCAAAGAATGAGGCATAATATATTAACAGAATAAACTTACAAAATGTTTGCTGAGTACCATACGAATTGTAAGGGGTATACATCAGGATCAGCTTCATAATCTGAGACAGCGGCATCAAAATATGCGTCGTCGATATCATCAGATGATTCATTCGATACAACATAATCACTATCAGAATCTGTGTCATTGGATTCTTCAACATCCGACTAGTGATCCAAATCCTCGGTAATTGTAGCAACTTCTAAATTGTAATCCATACTGGCCTGAGATTTACAGGTGTTTGCACGATAAAGCTCTTAATGCTGAAGACATACCGGATATTATCTCTAGATTATTCAAGTGTAAATTGGATCATCTTATAAAAGATTTCAAGAAAGATAAATTCTTTGGTGATATACAAGCAGGTACTTTTTAGTTATATTTTTTACTTTGAACATCTAATTATATTTATCTAAAAGCTCACTATTGAAAAATTTCAATTATGTATACAGTGGAATTTTAGAAGCGTGGACTCCCACATGCTCACATATGTTTGTTCTTGGGTGCTGAAAGCAAATTTCCAACTGCATCTGATATTGATCGTGTTATTAGTGCTGAGATACCAGATAAAGAAAGAGATCCTGAATTATATGAGCTTGTCAAGCAATTTATGATTCATGGACCATGTGGTACAGACAACCCACTTTGTCCACATATGGTTAAGCAAAAATGTTCTAAAAAGTTTCCCAAAAAATATGTAGATGAGACTTGTGTTGATTCTGAAGGATATCCTGTCTATTGTCGTCGTCAAACAAGTAATACCGTAGTAAAGAATGGTGTGACACTTGATAATAGATTTGTAGTTCCTTACAATGCTCTCTTGCTCAGAAAGTATCAGTGCCACGTTAAGGTTGAATGGTGCAACCAGTCAGGTTCTATCAAATATTTGTTTAAATATATTAATAAGGGGCCTGATAGAGTCACGACTTCTGTTTTTCAAGCCAATAGCACCAACAATGATACGGAACATAATGTAGCTGTAGATGAGATTGATTGTAGATATATCTCTGCTTATGAAGCTGCTTGGAGAATATTCATGTATGATATACATTATAGATCTCCAGCTGTTGAAGTATTACCTTTTCATTGTGAAGATGGTCAGAGTATTGTGTATAACGATCATGATAATTTGTGTGATATTGTTACTGTTAGGGGAGGATTTTCCAATGATCAGTGATCCTCAATTACTGTTGGGCTTAGTGATCCTTACTTCTGTTTGAATTGGTGATCCTCAGAAGTGTTGCAGGATCAGGATCATGGATCATTATAAGGATCCTTATACTAACGATTGTCTACTTTGAATATGATGTTGTTTTGCAGGAGTACGAGCTTGGACTTGGTCTTTGCGATATTCCCGGAGCATATTCCATAATTATTCTGCACGTGCTTGACCGAAGTGGACGTTGTGGAGTTCGTGGAGGACTTGCATGAAATGCGGAATGTTTGTTAGCTTAGATATTTTCTATTTTTAAAGGGGATATCGAGCTAAATAGAAAACACTTGGCTATTTTTGGCTAAACACACACTCTTGCAACTGCTCTCACTAGCTCTCGATAATTCACTTAGCGATTACACACTTTTTTACACAATACACTATAGTGATCCTTGTAATTAGCTCGCTATCATCCGAAGTTGTAATACATTTCTTGTTTAATTTAAGTTGGTGATCGGTAGTTTCCATCACCCGAGGTTTTTTATGCCGGAGATCATTCATTGATCAAGGGCTTTTTCCTCGTATAAATCTTTGTGTCACTTATCCATTTCATTTCTGAGTGATCCTTAGTGTTGTTCATTGATTCAAGCATCATACCTCACAACAGAAAGTTTGGTTGCATTATCATTGCTTGATTTTTGACCAAAACAGTTTGGCGCCCACCGTGGGGCAATTGGTGCTTTATTCCTAAGAAGATTCATACCTTTGCGGTCATTTCGGTTCATAACAACCAGGCAGATGGCTTCCTCAGCGAAGAACACTTCAAGCTTAATGCCGTCATTCAATTCTTCACAAGGCGTTCCTCCTTTGCCTCCACCACCTTCTGGATCCCAGAAGAATGCTGAGAATGCTGCGAAGAAACAAACCCCCATTTTCCAAAAACCACCAACTTCTTCTGTTTCAACTAATCCTACTACTTGTTAGGGGTGGATTTCTAAATGACCAGTGATCCTTATTTGCTGTTGGATTTAGTGATCCTCAATTCTGTCTGAAGTAGTGATCCTCAGAAGTGTTACAGGATCAGGATCATGGATAACTATAAGGATCCCAGTACTAACGATTGTCTATTTTGAATTCGTAAATGTTTTGCAGGAATATCAACTTGGACTGAGTCTTGGCGACATTCCTGGAGAATATTCTTATTGTATTCCGCACGTGCTTGGCCAGAAGTGGACGTTGTGGAGTCGTGGAAGACTTGCACGTTTTGCGGAATGTTAGTTAGGCTTGATATTTTCTATTTGTAAAGGGGTAGCGAGCTATATTAGTGACACTTAGCTATTTTTGGCTACACACACACACTCATACAACCGCTCTCACTGACTCTCAACGAAACACTTAGCATTTTTCATACATTTCTACACGTTACACTATAGTGATCCTTGTACTTAGCTCGCTATCATCCGAAGTTGTAATAGATTGTTTGTTTAATTTGAGTTGGTGATCGGTAGTTTCCATCACCCGGGGTTTTTTGTGCCGGAGATCAACTCTTGATCAAGGGCTTTTTCCCCGTATAAATCTTCGTGTCATTTGTTCATTACACTTCATAGTGATCCTTATTATTGTCCATCAATTCAAGCATCATACCTCACAACAGAAAGTTTGGTTACATTGTCATTGCTTGATTTTTGACCAAAACAGTTTGGCACCCACCGTGGGGCAATTGGTGCTTCATTCTTAGAAAGATTCGTGTTTTTGTGGTCATTTCGATCCGCTACAACCAAACAGATGGCTTCCTCAGTGAAGAATACTTCAAGTTTGATGCCCTCATTCAGTTCCTCATAAGGCGTTCCTCCTTTGCCTCCACCACCTTCTGGATCCCAGAAGAATGCTGAGAATGCTGCGAAGAAACCAACTCCTATTTTCCAAAAACCACCTACTTCTTCTGTTTCAACTAATCCTACTACTAATGATCTCTATGCCTTGATTTTGCAGATGAGGAATCATGCACAAGAGCAGGATAAGACCAACGAAAGAATCCTCCGGGAAATCGATGAAATCAAGAAACAGAAGAAATCAGTGGAGGATCACTCCCCTCTGATGCCAAGATCGTTGAACTTCGACACTCCGGTCATAACCTCACAATACTCAGCAGTTCCGGACGTGCAATACTTGGGTGAACTACTAGGAAGGCGTTATGGGACAACGACAATGAGTCAGGCATTTGGCTCTTGCTTCCAGCCTCAGGGATCCTCTTCTCAACCATTAGGATCCTCTTCTCAGCATCAAGGATACTTTACGTCAGGAGGATATGTGGGAATGCATGCAGTACAAGGATCCTCCCAGGTCCAAGGATCCTCCCAGGTCCAAGGATCCTCCCAGGTCCAAGGATCCTCCCAGGTCCAAGGATCCTCCCAGGTCCAAGGATCCTCCCAGGTCCTAGGATCCTCTCTGGTCCCAGGATCCTTTCAGATTCAAGGATCATCACAATTCCAAGGATCCAACCCCCTTCAAAAGCAAGGATCCTTGAGGAATATGCAACCTCAAAACTCAGACGTCCATCAAGGAGACTTCATACCAATGCAGACCATTGCCTCATCTGGTCCATCAATTATGCCAGAGTCTCGACAAGATGGATTCACATCCGCAATTCCAAACTCGAATCCTGTGGGAGGTAACACTTTTAATAATTTATATAACACTAACCATGGCTTTATGCAGGATACAGGTATCAATCAGGCCATGGCTAGGGAACTGCAAAAGCTGAAGGATATGATATCCAGTGTACCAGGAGTGGTTAAACCCATTCCTGAGATTGCGGATGGTAGCCATAGGATATCTCGTTTTGCACCACCTTTGTGTGATGCTGAGATACCTAAAAGATTCCAGATACCATCAATGAAACTATATGATGGTTCAACAGATCCAGAAGAGCATGTAGCTCAATACAGGGAGAGGATGGAGATTAATCCAATTCCGGAAAGATTGAAAGAAGCATGCCTATGCAAGGGATTTGGGTCCACACTTACAGGATCTGCTCTTAAATGGCTGCTAAGTCTTCTCCCTTACTCTATTACTTCATTTGCTAATTTAGTTAACTTATTCAATAGTCAATTCTCTTGTAGCAGAAAGTTTGAACGATTAACTAGTGATCTATATAGGGTAACACAAGGTCAAAATGAATCACTTAGAGATTATATCACTAAGTTTAGTAAAGAATCCTTAGACATTCCCAATTTGGATATAGCTACGGCTGTTGAAGCCTTTAAAATGGGATTGCTTAGGGATTCATTGTTCTATGATGATCTTGTTATGACACCTTGCAGGAATCTTGATGAAGTAAGGACTAGGGCCCTTAGGTTCATCCGCCTAGAGGATGACAAAAGGATCCAAGACAGATTGACAGGATCCACCAAACAGGATAAGCAAGGATCCTACTTCAGGAACAACAAATCCAAGTCTTATAACAGATCTGATAACCAGAATGTGCACGCAGTGGAACAAGAAGAGGATGATGAGAATTATCCTCCTATTTCTGAATATTGTTTCTCTGTTGATAACAATGAACTAATCCTTGCAATGCAGAATCTAGGTGAGAAAGCTAGGTGGCCAAGGAAAAGTGATAAACCAGCTGCTACAAAGGATAAATCCAAGTGGTGTGCGTATCATGAGGATTTTGGGCATCTCACTGAAGAGTGTATTGCACTTAGAAAGGAGATTGGTTATTTATTGAGCAAGGGGCATTTAAAGGAACTCTTGGGACGAAAGAAGTTAAGAACCCAGGATCCTGAAAGGATCCCAGAAAGGGCTCCTACCCCTCCGGCAGATGCACAAGTCATAAATTTCATATCCGGTGGATCAGACATCTGTGGTACATCCTTCTCAGCAGCAAAAAGACATGCTAAGGAAACCAAGATGGATAATGGAGACAGACCCGTCAGGACCTCCGTTGTCACCCAGGATAAAGTCATTACTTTTGATGAGGATGATCGTGTTGACATCCAGGATCCTCACCATGACGGTCTCGTAATTACATTGTTTATTTCTAACCACTTTGTTCGCAGGATCCTTATAGATGGAGGAAGCTCTGTGAACATCATTCAGCTGGATGTTCTTAAGAAAATGAACATCCCAGAGTCTGATATTATCCCAAGATCCTCAGTACTTGTGGGAATCAGTGGAGAAACAAAGAATACATTGGGGGACATCAAACTCCCAATCTATATTGAAGGATTGCATTCTTATCAAAAGTTTTGTGTTATTGATTGCCAATCGTGTTGTAACGTTATCCTTGGTAGGCCATGGATACATGATATGAAGGCAGTTCCATCCACCTATCATCAGTGTGTAAAGCTTCCAAGTCCATGGGGAGTGGTGAAAATTGAGAGTGATCAACAGGAGGACAAGAATTGCTATACTTCATCAATGAAACCAGCCTCAAGACCAAGGGAGCAATAGCAATTAAAGTTTCCTTCAAGAGACGTCTTGGAGGCAAGAGAACAGGATTTGAAAGAAATCCTCATGGATCCTGATGATCCTAAATCCAAGATCTTCATAGGGTCAGGGATCCTCAGCGATATTGAACAAGAGCTAGTATCCTTTCTTAAAAGAAGGAAGACCACCTTTTCCTGGAAACATGAAGACATGACAGGTATATCTAAGGATATAATTACTCACAAACTTGGCATTGACAGGTCATTCAAGCCAATTCATCAAAAGAGAAGAAAGTTTGCACCTGAAAGAAATGCTATTATCCAGGAAGAGGTAGATAAGCTACTTCGAGCAGGTATGATTAGAGAGGTTAAGTATCCAAGATGGTTAGCCAATGTGGTTGTTGTACAAAAGAAAAATGGAAAGTGGAGGGTATGTGTCGATTTTACAGATTTAAATAAGGCATGTCCCAAGGATCCTTTCCCATTACCCCACATTGACTCCATGGTGGATGCTACCGCGGGTCATGAGTTGTTAACTTTCATGGATGCTTCATCTGGATTTCAACAAATTCAGATGGAACCATCCGATCAAGAGGATACAGCCTTCATGACCCCAACTGGTATATACTGTTATATTGCTATGCCATTTGGATTAAGGAATGCAGGTGCTACTTACCAAAGGCTTGTCAATATGATGTTCAAAGAACAAATTGGATACACTATGGAAGTCTATATTGATGACATGGTGGTTAAGTCCAAAAGAGCTGAGGATCACCTTAAAGACTTAGAGGAAGCATTCAATATCCTTGATAAATTTAATATGAAACTAAATCCTTCTAAGTGTCATTTTGGTGTAAAGGCAGGTAAATTTTTAGGATATATGGTAACAAAGAGGGGCATTGAAGCAAGTCCAGAGCAAATTAAGGCCATCGTGAATATTAAATCTCCTGCCAATGCTAAGGATGTGCAAAGGTTGACCGGCAGGATCGCAACCCTGAATAGATTCATATCCAAATCCTCAGAAAAGTGCAAGGAGTTCTATGACATCCTGAGGAAAAACAAGAAATTTGAATGGACTGAGAAGCATGAAAGTGCCCTTAAAGCTCTTAAAGATTACCTATCCTCAGCTCCAGCCTTAATGAAACCAGAAAAGGGAGATGTGTTATCCTTATATTTGGCGGTATCCTCAAAAGCAGTAAGTGCGGTCCTTGTTAAGGATCATCAAGGTACACAACATCCCGTTTATTATTTAAGTAAGAGCTTACTTGATGCTGAATCCAGGTATTCACATTTAGAAAAACTTATCCTTGCATTAATTATGGCATCTACTAAATTAAGACATTATTTTGAGACCCATGCCATTATTGTTAAAACTAATTTCCCAATTAAGAATGTTCTCAGGAAACCTGAAATGTCAGGAAGGATGGCTAAGTGGACAGTGAAGTTGAGTGCATATGATATAAGATATGAGCCTAGGACAGCCATTAAATCCCAAGCATTAGCTGACTTTGTGGCAGATTTCAGTAGTGATTTGCAAAAGGAAGCTGAACTAGAAGTCCAACAGCTTGAAGAAACCAAGGATCCTTGGATACTGTTTACTGATGGATCCTCCAATGTGAATGGAACAGGGCTTGGAATACTACTAAAATCGCCACAGGGGGACATAATGCCCCACTCCATAGCTTGTGAATTTCAAACTACCAACAATGAGGCTGAATATGAAGCCTTGATAGCTGGTTTGCAAATTGCAAAGCATATGAATATCAGGACCATACTTGAGATGCATTGAGGATCCTGAAATTCAAGAAGTCCTAAAGGATTTCCATGAAGGAGATTGCGGAAACCACACTGGGGGCAGGGCATTATTCTCAAGGATCCTGAGAACGGGATACTATTGGCCCACTATGAAGAAGGACGCTGTGGAATATGCCAAGAAGTGTGATCCTTGTCAGAGGCATAGTAATATCCTTCACCAACCAGCAGAGCTCTTGCATCCTATATCTTCTTCTTGGCCATTCATGAGATGGGGAATGGATATAGTTGGAAAGCTTCCTAAGGCACCAGGTGGAAAAGTATTCATGCTTGCTATGACTGATTACTTCTCTAAGTGGATAGAGGCTGAAGCCTTTGCTCAAGTCAGAGAAAAGGAAGTTATATCCTTTATTAAAAGGAATATTATTACTAGATTTGGCATCCCTTCTGAAATTATTTGTGATAATGGATCCCAATTTATTGGGAATAGAACCACTAACTTTTGTGACAGTTGGGGGATTAAGATGATAACATCAACACCAGTCCATCCACAAGCTAATGGTCAGGCAGAATCATCCAACAAGATCATCATCAACAATTTGAAGAAGAAGCTTGGATCCAAGAAAGGAAAATGGGCAGAAGAACTACCTTATGTGCTGTGGGCTGATAGAACAACTCCCAAGAATGCTACAGGCCAAACTCCATTTTCTTTGGTATTTGGGGCAGAGTCAGTGATCCCTACAGAGATGGTGGTTCCAACTGCAAGAACAAGCGTTCGGGATCCTGAAGAAAATGCTGAAAACTTGATTCAAGACTTGGATACTATAGAAGAAATCAGGGATTTAGCAAGGATAAGGATGACCAGTTATCAACAAAGGATGGCTGGAGCTTACAACAAAAATGTCAGGCTCAGGAAATTTCAAGTTGGGGATATGGTATTAAGGAAAGCATTTCAAAACACCACCAATCCTGCTGATGGAAAACTAGCACCAAAGTGGGAAGGACCCTATTTGATTGAAGCTGAAGCTGGAAAGGGGGCATATCGATTGCTAACAATGGAGGGTGATTTGCTACCTAGAGCTTGGAATGCTGTCCATTTGAAGAAATATTTCATATGATCATGATCCATGATCCTTACCAGACAAGTATCCTTGAAGGATCCTCGTTGATAGATGATCCTCTTTCTGGTAACATTCCAATCTTAAACTATTTCATTCTTTTTATCCTCCTTTTACTTGATTTCTGAGTTTTGAAGGTTCAGGCATCCTTAACTAAGCATTGAGTATCTACAGAAGTATCCAGTTATCTTTTGGGCTAGTCCCCAGTCTGGGCCTGTCCCCAGTTTCGCCAGTAGCGCACGATGATCCTGGTGTAGTTCATGGCAATGGGACCAGTACCCGCTTTAGGGGCTGACAATTTCGTTGTACTGGCTATATTCAGGATCCTACGTATAATGGTAGACGTACCATACATCCGTTCCTAAGGTTTCTAACGTTTTCACGTTAGCTAAGGTTTTGGCATTTTCATGTCACTAAGTATTGGATAGTCGCCAGTAAGGGCCATACTCCAGTTTACATACGATCCTTTGGGCTTGTCCCCAGTTATCCTTTGGGCTTGTCCCCAGTTATCCTTTGGGCTTGTCCCCAGTTATCCTTTGGGCTTGTCCCCAGTCACTAACATTCATCTTATGATGGCTCAATTCCAAGCAATATCCTATTTCAGGGTTGTGAAGATAAATGGCCAAAGATTCTCGACTCTTACTTTCAACTAAGGTTTGTATCTTGGGTTATCCTAATTTTAAGTGTTGAAGGATAGGATCCTAACTTGGGTTCTCAGGTATGATCCTAAACTGTTTTGATTTTATTCATTATGTGTTTGAGTGACACTTATCCTTTGACAATTGGAATTATGATCCTTAAATTATTTTTATCTGATCCTTGGTCATATCCTTAATTCTTAAGGGATATTTTTTAAATTTTTTCTTTACTTGATAAGTTTAAACGACTTGGACATCACAATAAATTGAAAAACAAAATAACAATAAGGATAACAACACAGGATATAGCCAAAAAGTTAAAGTCATTTTATTCACAAAAGTTTAAACCCTTTTAAGGTTGTCAAAATTACCTACCCCGAGCATCTACCAGCAATACGTGGCCCGTCCGCTGGGGTAGGTAAAGGGTGACCATTGTTCATAGGTTTTTCAAGTGCAGGAATCAAAAGACGGCAGGATCACAATGGCTTTATCCCCCAAACAGAGGATCCCTCCACCATGTGTAATCCTACCTATTGTTCGAAGGATCATCTATGATCCTCAATCCTAGTTACTATTGTTTGAGTACAGACCAACCGTTGTTCATCAAAACACCATCAAAACAAAAAAAAAACATAACCAAACTAAAAAATGGGCTCCGGCTACGTCTAGAAATGTCCATCATTGCCCATTGTTGCAGCCTACACCTTCGCTGCACTACCATCTCCAGCTCCACTAGCTTCACCACCATGATCCTTGCCACTGCCTCCAGCCTCAATTGCCAGGACCTCCTCAGCCTCCTCCTCGTCATCCAGTTCAGCCAGCCTTGCCTTCCAGCCTTTCACATCCCAGTTGCTCCTGTCAAAGGCAGGATCCTGAGCTTCTTGAGCCATTTGTAGCTTGGTCTTGTACATGGCTATGGCGGCGGAGACTTTGGCGTCCTCTGTGATCTCCTGCTTTTCATAATCAAAATTGATTAGAATCTTGGCCGTTTCAGTTTTGGTATCTTTGAGATCCTTTTGGAGGTCAGCAATCTTGAGATCCTTAAGCAATGCAACTTGTTGGAGGTCAGCAATCTTCTTGTCCTGCTCCTCGACATGCCCAACATAATCTTCAATCTCAGAAAATTTCTGCAAAGAAGACAAAGAACAGTTTAGGAACAAGTGATCCTCAAATAGGCTGGATACCTAAAGCAGGGATAAGGATCCTTACCTCGTTGAAGTACTCAAGGAACTGGTGGCGGATCAAAGGTAGACCTTGCAGATCCTCAGCTTCGGAGGCTTTTCTTTTCTTGCCACCCCTTCCTTTAGCAGGTGCCTTGGGGATAGAAGCAGTTGGGCTAGCAGGAAGCTTCTTCTTGGAGGATCGTACGGTGTCAAGCTCGGTGACACTAAACTTGGAGGCAGATCTTGATGATTTTCCAGCGCCTACACACCCAAAACAGATAAGTGTCCTTATTCTATTCATATATAACTATTTATTTAAACATTTGAATATAAAAAGAACAGGATACTTACTTGACATGGTGACAGAGCCTGAGGATACCTCTTGTGAGTCCTGGGTGATCGTCTTGAATGTTCTGGTTTCAGGATCAAGCTTTCTAAAGGCAGCAAGTCTCCCCTTGGTGGCAGCTGAAGGAATGATGTGCGAGAATGTGATAGCTGCATAAAAAAAAAAGAAACAAAAGCGTATTAGTAAGCATTATCAGAATGAGCTTACTTAGTGATCCTTCTAAGGATCCTCCTATCCTACCATGAGTGCTCCATTTATTCGGTAAATCCTTTCCATCCGGGATAGAATCCCTTCTGACGAAGAAGAACCGCCGTTTCCAGTTGGTGTCGTTTTTTGTAGCCTTAAAGATAGGATGTTCCTCTCCGGGTTTACATTTGAACAAATATCGGTGGGATCCAAACGTTGTGAGATCATACATCTCAGCCAACTCCGACATTCCTAGGTCTCCCTCTTCCTGCTCGATGATCCTTTCAAGGGTATATAAGACCCTCCAGATCATCGGCATAGCCTGGATGTAGGAGATGCCGGTAAGGGAGAAAAAGGATTGGGTAAAGGCTGGTAAAGGATAGGTGTATCCTATGATGAATGGGGTAGCAGGAAAGGCAATCCATGTCTCAGAAATGTGGTCGCTCAGAACAGTGGGATCGAATGGCTTGAAATCGGTGTTCGCCGGAAAACAGTGGCGAATTTTGTCTATTTGTGCATCATTGAAGCAGCATCTCTCTTTCGGTGAGTCTTTAATGATCCCCTGGCTTTTGAGAGGACTGTCCTTCTTATGATCCTTGGCGGGGGAGGATCGTAGCATCATCATGACTGTGAAGAATGTAAGGAAAGAAGGAGGAAAGGAAGAAAACGTAAAGGAAGAAGAGAAAGAGGATTACCTGTTTGATCTGCGGACTTAAATTTAAACGGAGTCTCTCTCTTGAATTTAAATGTGAATTGATCCTATCTCTAACTTCTATTTATAATGATGATTTGCAGGTTTGTCACTTCAGTGACGTCAGGTTTGCAACGGCTAGTCCGCTTATAACGGCTAGTTATCCGTTAGTTTGCTACGGATAAGATCGACAAAATATAACTCATTTATTTACATATTTACTCCTTATATTTTGGGGGCAATTGTTAGGGGTGGATTTCTAAATGACCAGTGATCCTTATTTGCTGTTGGATTTAGTGATCCTCAATTCTGTCTGAAGTAGTGATCCTCAGAAGTGTTGCAGGATCAGGATCAGGATCATGGATAACTATAAGGATCCCAGTACTAACGATTGTCTATTTTGAATTCGTAAATGTTTTGCAGGAATATCAACTTGGACTGAGTCTTGGCGACATTCCTGGAGAATATTCTTATTGTATTCCGCACGTGCTTGGCCAGAAGTGGACGTTGTGGAGTCGTGGAAGACTTGCACGTTTTGTGGAATGTTAGTTAGGCTTGATATTTTCTATTTGTAAAGGGGTAGCGAGCTATATTAGTGACACTTAGCTATTTTTGGCTACACACACACACTCATACAACCGCTCTCACTGACTCTCAACGAAACACTTAGCATTTTTCATACATTTCTACACGTTACACTATAGTGATCCTTGTACTTAGCTCGCTATCATCCGAAGTTGTAATAGATTGTTTGTTTAATTTGAGTTGGTGATCGGTAGTTTCCATCACCCGGGGTTTTTGGTGCCGGAGATCAACTCTTGATCAAGGGCTTTTTCCCCGTATAAATCTTCGTGTCATTTGTTCATTACACTTCATAGTGATCCTTATTATTGTCCATCAATTCAAGCATCATACCTCACAACAGAAAGTTTGGTTACATTGTCATTGCTTGATTTTTGACCAAAACACTACTAATGATCTTTTTAATCTAATTTTGCAGATGAGGGATCGCATGCAAGAGCAGGACAGAACCAATGAACGAATCCTCCAAGAGATTGGTGATATCAAGAAACAGAAGAAATCAGCGGAGAATCACTCTCCTCTGATGCCAAGGTCGCTGAACTTCGACACTCCAGTCATAACTTCCCAGCACTCAGCAGCTCCGGACGTGCAATACTTGGGTGAATTACCAGGAAGGCGTTATGGAACAACAATGAGTCAGGCATTTGGCTCTCACTTCCAGCCTCAAGGATCCTCCTCTCAACCATCGGGATCCTCTTCTCAGCATCAGGGATTCTACTTCAGCTCAGGGGGAAATTTGGGAATGCACCCGGTACAAGGATCCTCCATGGGTCCAGGATCCTCCCAGCTCCAAGGATCCTCCATGGGTCCAGGATCCTCCCAGCTCCAAGGATCCTCCATGGGTCCAGGATCATCTCAGCTTCAAGGATCCAACATCTTCCAGGATCAAGGATTCTTAAGAAGTATGCAACCTCCGAGCACCGATGTTCATCAAGGAGACTTCATACCAATGCAGACCATTGCTTCATCTGGTCCTTCAATCATACCAGAACCCCGTCAATATGGATTCACATTCGGAGTTCCAAACATGAATCCAATGGGAGGTAACACTTTCAATAATTCATACAACACTAATCATGGCTCCATGCAGGATACAGGTATCAATCAAGCCATGGCTAGGGAATTGCAAAAGCTTAAGGATATGATATCCAGTGTTCCAGGAGTGGTCAAGCCCATTCCTGAGATCCCAGATGGTAGCCATAGGATATCTCGTTTTGCACCACCCTTATGTGATGCTGAGATACCCAAAAGGTTCCAGATACCATCTATGAAGCTATATGATGGTTCAACAGATCCAGAAGAGCATGTAGCTCAGTACAGGGAGAGGATGGAGATCAATCCAATTCCTGAAAGGTTAAAAGAAGCATGTCTATGCAAGGGATTTGGATCCACACTCATAGGATCTGCTCTTAAATGGCTGCTAAGTCTTCCCCCTTACTCTATTACTTCATTTGCTAATCTAGTTAATTTGTTTAATAGTCAATTTTCCTGTAGTAGAAAATTTGAACGATTAACAAGTGATCTATATAGGGTAACACAGGGTCAAAGTGAATCACTTAGAGATTATATCACAAAGTTTAGTAAAGAATCCTTAGATATTCCTAATTTGGATATTGCTACGGCTGTAGAAGCCTTTAAAATGGGATTGCTTAGGGATTCACTATTCTATGATGATCTTGTTATGACACCTTGCAGGAATCTTGATGAAGTAAGAACCAGGGCCCTTAGGTTCATCTGCCTAGAGGATGACAAAAGGATCCAGGATAGATTGACAGGATCCTCAAAACAGGAGAAGCAAGGATCCTACTTCAGGAACAACAAATCAAAGTCTTACAACAGATCTGATAACCAGAATGTTCATGCAGTGGAACAAGAAGAGGATGATGAGGATTATCCTCCTATTTCTGAATACAGTTTTTCTGTTGATAACAATGAACTAATCATTGCAATGCAGAATCTAGGTGAGAAAGCTAGGTGGCCGAGAAAAAGTGATAAACCAGCTGCTACAAAGGATAAATCCAAGTGGTGTGCATATCATGAGGATTTCGGGCATCTCACTGAAGAGTGCATTGCACTTAGAAAGGAAATTGGTTACTTGTTGAGCAAGGGGCATTTGAAGGAACTTTTGGGACGAAAAAAGTCAAGGATCCAGGATCCTGAAAGGATACCGGAAAGGGCTCCTGCTCCTCCAGCAGATACACAAGTCATAAACTTCATATCCGGTGGATCAGACATTTGTGGTGCATCCTTTTCAGCAGCAAAAAGACATGCTAAGGAAACCAAGATGGATAATGGAGACAGACCCGTCCGGACCTTCGTTGTTACCCAGGATAAAGTCATAACCTTCGATGAGGATGATCGTGTTGATGTCCAGGATCCTCATCATGATGGTCTTGCAATTACATTGTTTATTTCTAACCACTTTGTTCGCAGGATCCTTATAGATGGAGGAAGCTCTGTGAACATCATTCAGCTTGATGTCCTCAAGAAGATGAATATACTAGAGTCTGATATTGTCCCAAGATCCTCAGTACTTGTGGGATTTAGTGGGGAAACCAAAAACACATTGGGGGACATCAAACTCCCAATCTATATTGAAGGATTGCATTCTTATCAAAAATTTTGTGTTATAGATTGCTTATCTTGTTGCAATGTTATCCTTGGCAGGCCATGGATACATGATATGAAGCCAGTTCCATCCACATATCATCAATGTGTAAAGCTTCCAAGTCCTTGGGGAGTGGTGAAAATTGAGAGTGATCAACAAGAAGCTAAGAATTGCTATACCTCATCAATGAAGCCAGCCTCAAGACCAAGGGAGCAATAGCAATTAAAGTATCCTTCAAGAGATGTCTTGGAGGCAAGAGAGCAGTATGTGAAAGAAATCCTCATGGATCCTGATGATCCTGAATCTAGGATCTTCATAGGGTCAGGGATCCTTAGCGAAATCGAGCAGAATCTAGTATCCTTCCTTAAGAGGAGGAAATCCACCTTTGCCTGGAAACATGAAGACATGACAGGTATATCTAAGGATATAATTACTCATAAACTTGGCATTGACAGGTCATTCAAGCTTATACATCAAAAGAGGAGGAAGTTTGCACCTGAAAGGAATGCTATTATCCAGGAAGAGGTAGATAAACTACTTCGGGCAGGTATGATAAGAGGGGTTAAGTATCCAAGATGGTTAGCCAATGTGGTTGTTGTTCAAAAGAAAAATGGAAAGTGGAGGGTATGTGTCGATTTTACTGATTTAAACAAGGCATGTCCCAAGGATCCTTTCCCATTACCCCACATTGACTCCATGGTGGATGCTACCGCGGGTCATGAGTTGTTGACTTTTATGGATGCTTCATCTGGATTTCAATAAATTCAGATGGAACCATCTGATCAAGAAGATATAGCCTTTATGACCCCAACTGGTATATACTGTTATATTGCTATGCCATTTGGACTTAGGAATGCAGGTGCTACTTATCAAAGGCTAGTCAATATGATGTTCAAGGAACAAATTGGACACACTATGGAAGTTTATATTGATGACATGGTGGTTAAGTCCAAGAAAGCTGAGGATCACCTCAAAGACTTGGAGGAAGCATTCAATATCTTTGATAAATTTAATATGAAACTAAATCCTTCCAAGTGTCATTTTGGTGTTAAGGCAGGTAAATTCTTAGGCTATATGGTGACAAAGAGGGGCATTGAAGCAAGTCCAGAGCAAATCAAGGCTATTGTGAATATCAAATCTCCTGCCAATGCTAAGGATGTGCAAAGATTGACAGGCAGGATCGCAGCCTTGAACAGGTTCATATCCAAATCCTCAGAAAAGTGCAAGGAATTCTAGGACATCCTGAGGAAGAACAAGAAATTTGAATGGACTGAGAAGCATGAAAGTGCCCTCAAAGCTCTTAAGGATTACCTATCCTCAGCCCCTGCCTTGATGAAACCAGAAAAGGGAGATGTATTATCCTTATACCTAGCAGTATCCTCAAAAGCAGTAAGTGCGGTCCTTGTTAAGGATCACGAAGGTACAAAACATCCTGTCTATTATGTAAGTAAGAGTTTACTTGATGCTGAATCCAGGTATTCACACTTAGAGAAACTTATCCTTGCATTAATTATGACATCTACTAAATTAAGACATTATTTTGAGACTCATGCCATTATTGTTAAAACTAATTTTCCAATTAAGAATGTTCTCAGGAAACTTGAAATGTCAGGTGTTAGGGGAGGATTTTCCAATGATCAGTGATCCTCAATTACTGTTGGGTTTAGTGATCCTTACTTCTGTTTGAATTAATGATCCTCAGAAGTGTTGCAGGATCAGGATCATGGATCATCTTAAGGATCCTTATACTAACGATTGTCTACTTTGAATATAATGTTGTTTTGCAGGAGTACAAGCTTGGACTTGGTCTTGGCGATATTCCTGGAGCATATTCCATATTTATTCCGCACGTGCATGGCAGAAATGGACGTTATGGAAGTCGTGGGGGACTTGCACCAAATGCGGAATGTTTGTTAGCTTAGATATTTTCCATTTTTAAACGGGATAGCGAGCTAAATAGAAACACTTGGCTATTTTTGGCTACACACACACTCTTGCAACTGCTCTCACCAGCTCTCGATAATTCACTTGGCGATTACACACTTTTTTACACAATACACTATAGTGATCCTTGTAATTAGCTCGCTATCATCCGAAGTTGTAATACATTTCTTGTTTAATTTGAGTTGGTGATTGGTAGTTTCCATCACCCGAGGTTTTTTATGCCGGAGATCATTCATTGATCAAGGGCTTTTTCCTCGTATAAATCTTTGTGTCACTTATTCATTTCATTTCTGAGTGATCCTTAGTGTTGTTCATTGATTCAAGCATCATACCTCACAATAGAAAGTTTGGTTGCATTATCATTGCTTGATTTTTGACCAAAACAGTTTGGCGCCCACCGTGGGGCAATTGGTGCTTCATCCCTAAGAAAATTCATACTTTTGTGGTCATTTCGGTTCATTACAACCAAGCAGATGGCTTCCTCAAAAAAGAATACATCAAGTTCTGTGTCGGCAATCAATTCTTCACAAGGCGTTCCTCCTTTGCCTCCACCACCTTCTGGATCCCAGAAGAATGTTGAGAATGCTGCGAAGAGACAAACCCCCATTTTCACAAAACCACCAACTTCTTCTGTTTCCACTAATCCTACTACTAATGATCTTTTTAATCTGATTTTGCAGATGAGGGATCGCATGCAAGAGCAAGACAAAACCAATGAACGGATCCTCCAAGAGATTGGTGATATCAAGAAACAGAAGAAATCAGTGGAGGATCACTCTCCTCTGATGCCAAGGTCGATGAACTTAGACACTCCAGTCATAACTTCCCAGCACTCAGCAGCTCCGGACGTGCAATACTTGGGTGAATTACCAGGAAGGCGTTATGGAACAGCAACTATGAGTCAGGCATTTGGCTCCCACTTCCAGCCTCAAGGATCCTCTTCTCAACCATCGGGATCCTCTTTTCAGCATCAAGGATACTTCTCGTCGGGAGGATATTTGGGAATGCATGCAGTACAAGGATCCTCCATGGGTCCAGGATCCTCCCAGCTCCAAGGATCCTCCATTGGTCCAGGATCCTCCCAGCTCCAAGGATCCTCCATGGGTCCAGGATCCTCCCAGCTCCAAGGATCCTCCATGGGTCTAGGATCCTCTCAGCTCCAAGGATCCTCCATGGGTCCAGGATCATATCAGCTTCAAGGATCCAACATCTTCCAGGATCAAGGATTCTTAAGAAGTATGCAGCCTCAGAGCTCGGACGTTCATCAAGGAGACTTCATACCTATGCAGACCATTGCTTCCTCTGGTCCTTCGATCATACCAGAATCCCGTCAATATGGATACACATCTGGAATTCCAAACATGAATCCTCCGGGAGGTAACACTTTTAATAATTCATACAACACTAACCATGGCTCTATGCAGGATACGGGTATCAATCAGGCTATGGCTAGGGAGTTACAGAAGCTCAAGGATATGATATCCAGTGTTCCAGGAGTGGTTAAACCCATTCCTGAAATTGCAGACGGTAGCCATAGGATATCTCGTTTTGCACCACCCTTATGTGATGCTGAGATACCCAAAAGATTCCAGATACCATCCATGAAACTATATGATGGTTCAACGGATCCAGAGGAGCATGTAGCTCAATACAGGGAGAGGATGGAGATCAATCCAATTCCTGAAAGGTTAAAAGAAGCATGTCTATGCAAGGGATTTGGATCCACACTCACAGGATCTGCTCTTAAATGGCTGCAAAGTCTTCCCCCTTACTCCATTACTTCATTTGCTAATCTAGTTAATTTGTTTAATAGTCAATTCTCTTGCAGTAGAAAATTTGAACGATTAACTAGTGATCTATATAGGGTAACACATGGTCAAAATGAATCACTTAGAGATTATATCACTAAGTTTAGTAAAGAATCCTTAGATATTCCTAATTTGGATATTGCTACGGCTGTAGAAGCCTTTATAATGGGATTGCTTAGGGATTCACTATTCTATGATGATCTTGTTATGACACCTTGCAGGAATCTTGATGAAGTAAGAACCAGGGCCCTTAGGTTCATCCGCCTAGAGGATGACAAGAGGATCCAGGATAGATTGACAGGATCCTCAAAACTAGAGAAACAAGGATCCTACTTCAGGAACAACAAATCCAAATACTATAACAAGTCTGATAACCAGAACGTGCATGTAGTGGTACAAGAAGAGGATGATGAGGATTATCCTCCTATTTCTGAATACTGTTTTTCTGTTGATAACAATGAACTAATCCTTGCAATGCAGAATTTAGGTGAGAAAGCTAGGTGGCCGAGAAAAAGTGATAAACCAGCTGCTACAAAGGATAAGTCCAAGTGGTGTGCATATCATGAGGATTTCGGGCATCTCACTGAAGAGTGTATAGCACTTAGAAAAGAGATTGGTTACTTGCTGAGCAAGGGGCATTTGAAGGAACTTTTGGGGCGAAAAAAGTCAAGGATCCAGGATCCCGAAAGGATCCCGGAAAGGGTCCCTGCTCCTCCAGCAGATGCACAAGTCATAAACTTCGTATCCGGCGGATCAGACATTTGTGGTACCTCCTTTTCAGCAGCAAAAAGACATGCTAAGGAAACCAAGATGGATAATGGAGATAGACCCGTCCGGACCTCCGTTGTTACCCAGGATAAAGTCATAACCTTTGATGAGGATGATGGTGTTGATGTCCAGGATCCTCATCATGATGGTCTTGTAATTACATTGTTTATTTCTAACCACTTTGTTCGCAGGATCCTTATAGATGGAGGAAGCTCTGTGAACATCATTCAGCTTGATGTCCTCAAGAAGATGAATATACTGGAGTCTGATATTGTCCCAAGATCCTCAGTACTTGTGGGATTTAGTGGGGAAACCAAAAACACATTGGGGGACATCAAACTCCCAATCTATATTGAAGGATTGCATTCTTATAAAAAATTTTGTGTTATAGATTGCTTATCTTGTTGCAATGTTATCCTTGGCAGGCCACGGATACATGATATGAAGGCAGTTCCATCCACATATCATCAATGTGTAAAGCTTCCAAGTCCTTGGAGAGTGGTGAAAATTGAGAGTGATCAACAAGAAGCTAAGAATTGCTATACCTCATCAATGAAGCCAACCTCAAGACCAAGGGAGCAATAGCAATTAAAGTGTCCTTCAAGAGATGTCTTGGAGGCAAGAGAGCAGGATGTGAAAGAAATCCTCATGGATCCTGATGATCCTGAATCTAGGATCTTTATAGGGTCAGGGATCCTTAGCGAAATCGAGCAGAATCTAGTGTCCTTCTTCACGAGGAGGAAATCCACCTTTGCCTGGAAACATGAGGATATGACAGGTATATCTAAAGATATAATTACTCATAAACTTGGCATTGACAGGTCATTCAAGCCAATTCACCAAAAGAGGAGGAAGTTTGCACCTGAAAGGAATGCTATTATCCAGGAAGAGGTAGATAAACTACTTCGGGCAGGTATGATAAGAGGGTTAAGTATCCAAGATGGTTAGCCAATGTGGTTGTTGTTCAAAAGAAAAATGGAAAGTGGAGGGTATGTGTCGATTTTACTGATTTAAACAAGGCACGTCCCAAGGATCCTTTCCCATTACCCCACATTGACTCCATGGTGGATGCTACCGCGGGTCACGAGTTGTTGACTTTTATGGATGCTTCATCTGGATTTCAACAAATTCAGATGGAACCATCTGATCAAGAGGATACAGCCTTTATGACCCCAACTGGTATATATTGTTATATTGCTAAGCCATTTGGACTAAGGAATGCAGGTGCTACTTATCAAAGGCTAGTCAATATGATGTTCAAGGAACAGATTGGACACACTATGGAAGTCTATATTGATGACATGGTGGTTAAGTCCAAGAAAGCTGAGGATCACCTTAAAGACTTGGAGGAAGCATTTAATATCCTTGATAAATTTAATATGAAACTAAATCCTTCCAAGTGTCATTTTGGTGTTAAGGCAGGTAAATTATTAGGCTATATGGTGACAAAGAGAGGCATTGAAGCAAGTCCAGAGCAAATCAAGGCTATTGTGAATATCAAATCTCCTGCCAAAGATAAGGATGTGCAAAGATTGACAGGCAGGATCACAGCCTTGAACAGATTCATATCCAAATCCTCAGAGAAGTGCAAGGAATTCTATGACATCCTGAGGAAGAATAAGAAATTTGAATGGACTGAGAAGCATGAAAGTGCCCTCAAAGCTCTTAAGGATTACCTATCCTCAGCCCCGGCCTTGATGAAACCAGAAAAAGGGGATATATTATCCTTGTACCTAGCAGTATCCTCAAAAGCAGTAAGTGCGATCCTTGTTAAGGATCACCAAGGTACACAACATCCTGTTTATTATGTAAGTAAGAGTTTACTTGATGCTGAATTCAGGTATTCACACTTAGAGAAACTTATCCTTGCATTAATTATGGCATCTACTAAATTAAGACATTATTTTGAGACTCATGCCATTATTGTTAAGACTAATTTTCCAATTAAGAATGTTCTCAAGAAACCTGAAATGTCAGGAAGGATGGCTAAGTGGGCAGTGAAGCTTAGTGCTTATGATATAAGATATGAGCCTAAAACTACCATTAAATCCCAAGCCTTAGCTGACTTTGTGGCAGATTTCAGTAGTGACTTACAAAAGGAAGCTGAGTTAGAAGTCCAATAGCTTGAAGAAACTAAGGATCCTTGGATACTCTTCACTGATGGTGCTTCTAATGTCAAAGGAACATGGCTTGGAATACTACTAAAATCGCCACAGGGGGACATAATACCCCACTCCATAGCTTGTGAATTTCAAACTACCAACAATGAGGTTGAGTATGAAGCCTTGATAGCTGGTTTGCAAATTGCTAAGCATATGAGGATCAGGTATCTTGAGGTACATGTAGATTCATTGTTAATCACTAATCACTTTAATGGATCCTATGCTGTTAAAGGTGAAAAGCTGATCAAATATTTAGAGATAGTCAAAGAATTGGCACTCTCTTTTGTTTCCTTTAGTTTGACACAGGTACCAAGGGAAGAGAATGCAGAGGCTGATGCATTAGCCAATCTAGGATCATCCTTGAAGATCCCGGAGGATCTAAGGATCCCTATTATCCATATCCTGACCCCTGCTATCGAGGATCATGTAGCTATGGAGATATGAGAAGATCCTGCAATCATCCCTAGTGATGATACTCAATCTCATTCAGGATTATGGATCTTCCCAATCATGAGATACATACAACATGGGGAGATTCCTACAGGAGAAAACCCTAGGGCTTTCAAAATTAAGGTATCTCAATTTACAATATTGAATAATATGTTGTATAAACTATCTCTTGCAGGACCATATCTAAGATGCATTGAGGATCATGAAATCCAAGAAGTCCTAAAGGATTTCCATGAAGGAGATTGTGGAAACCACACTGGGGGCAGGGCATTATTCTCAAGGATCCTGAGGACAGGATACTATTGGCCCACTATGAAGAAGTTTGCTGTGGATTATGCAAAGAAATGTGATCCTTGTCAGAGACACAGTAATATCCTTCACCAACCAGCAGAACTTTTGCATCCTATATCCTCTTCCTGGTCATTCATGAGATGTGGAATGGATATAGTTGGAAAGCTTCCTAAGGCACCTGGTGGAAAAGTATTCATGCTTGCTATGACTGATTACTTCTCCAAGGGGATAGAGGCTGAAGCCTTTGCTCAAGTCAGAGAAAAGGAAGTTATATCCTTTATTAAAAGAAACATTATTACTAGATTTGGTATCCCTTCTGAAATTGTTTGTGATAATGGATCCCAGTTTATTGGGAATAGAACTACTAACTTTTGTGACAGCTGGGGGATTAAGATGATAACATCAACACTAGTCCACCCACAAGCTAATGGTCAGGCAGAATCATCCAACAAGATCATCATCAACAATTTGAAGAAGAAGCTTGGATCCAAGAAAGGAAAATGGGCAGAAGAACTACCTTATGTGCTTTGGGCTGATAGGACAACCCCTAAGAATGCTACTGGCCAAACTCCATTTTCTTTGGTATTTGGGGCAGAATCAGTGATCCCTACAGAGATGGTGGTTCCAACTGCAAGAACAAGCATTCGTGATCCTGAAGAAAATGCTGAAAACTTGGTTCAAGACTTGGATACTATAGAAGAAATCAGGGACTTAGCAAGGATAAGGATGGCCAGTTATCAACAAAGGATGGCTGGAGCCTACAACAAAAATGTCAGGATCAGGAAATTCCAAGTTGGTGATATGGTATTAAGGAAAGCATTTTAGAATACCACCAATCCTGCTGATGGAAAGTTGGCACCAAAATGGGAAGGCCCCTATTTGATTGAAGCTGAGGCAGGAAAGGGGGCATATCGATTGCTAACAATGGAAGGTGAGTTGCTACCAAGAGCTTGGAATGCTGTCCATTTGAAGAAATATTTCATGTGACAAGGATCCATGATCCTAACATGACAAGTGTCCTTGAAGGATCCTTATAAGACAGATGATCCTCTTTCTGGTAATATTCTGATCTTTAACTATTTTATTCTTTAATTATCTCATATAAGGGTAAGGATCCTGCATCCTTTATCCTCCTTTTATATGATTCTGAGTTTTGAAGGTTCAGGTATCCTTAACTAAGGATTGAGTATCCACAGAAGTAACCAGTTATTTGGGCTTGACCCCAGTTATTTGGGCTAGTCCCCAGTTTTGGGCCTGTCCCCAGTTTCGCCAGTAGCGCACGATGATCCTGGTGCAGTTCAAGGCAATGCGACCAGTACCCGCTTTAGGGGCTGACAATTTCATTGTACTGGCTGTATTCAGGATCCTACGTATAATGGTAGACGTACCATACATCCGTTCCTAAGGTTTCTAACGTTTTCACGTTAGCTAAGGTTTTGGCATTTTCATGTCACTAAGTTTGGATAGTCGCCAGTAAGGGACATACTCTAGTTTACACACGATCCTTGGGCTTATCCCCAGTTATCCTTTGGGCTTGTCCCCAGTTATCCTTTGGGCTTGTCCCCAGTTATCCTTTGGGCTTGACCCCAGTTATTTGGGCTTGTCCCCAGAATTGTTGGGCTCGTCCCCAGTTACTAACTTTCATCTTATATTGGCTTAGTCCCAAGTTGTATCCTATTTCAGGTTTTTGAAGCTAAACGACCAAGGATACTTGATCCTTACCTTATACTAAGGTTTGTCTTTGGGTTATCCTAATTATAAGTGATAAAGAATAGGATCCTAACTTGGATTCTCAGGTATGATCCTTAACTATTTTGATTTTATTCATTATTCATTTGAGTAACCCTTATCCTTTGACAACTGAACTTATGATCCTTAAAATATGTTACTTTTCAGAACTTGTCGACTATAGGATATGTGATCCTTGATCATATCCTAAACTTTTTGAGGATATTTATTAAATATTTCTTTATTTGATAAATTTAAACAAAATGTATATCAAAACAATTGAAAAGTAAAGTACTAACAAGGATAGTAACACGGGAGATAGCCAAAAAGTTAAAGTTATTTTATTCACAAAAGATTAAACCCTTTAAGGTTGTCAAAATTGCCAACCCACGTTTCTACCAGCAAAACGTGGCCCGTCCACATGGGTTGGCAAAGGGTGCCCATTGTTTACGGGTCTTGGTAGTGCAGGAATCAAAAGACGGCAGGATCACAATGGCTTCATCCCCCAAACAAAGGATCCCTCCACCATTTGTAATCCTACCTATTGTTCAAAGGATCCATGATCCTTAGCCCTAATTACTATTGTTCAAGACACAACCCATCATTGTTCAACAAAAACACCATAACCAAAATAAACTACCAAACTTGAAAAATGGGCTCCGGCTACGTCTAGAAATGTCCTTCATCGCCCATTCATGCAGCTTACACCTTCGCTGCATCACCATCTCATCCGGCTCCAGTATCCTTCACATGATCCTTGCCACTGCCACCAGCCTCAAGTGCCAGAACCTCATCAGCCTCTTCTTCGTCCTCCAACTCAGCCAGCCTAGCCTTCCAGCCCTCCATATCCCAGTTGCTCCTGTCAAAGTTAGGATCCTGAGCTTCTTGGGCCATCTGCAACTTAGTCTTGTACATGGCAATGGCAGCGGAGACTTTAGCATCCTGCATGATCTCGTGCTTCTCATAGTTAGCATTAATCTGAGCTGCAACCGCTTGAGTTTTGGCATCACTGAGGTCCTTTTCGAGGGAAGCAATCTTGTGATCCTTGAGCACCGCCACTTTCTGGAGGTCAGAGTATTTCTCCTCAAGCTCTTCAACATTCCCAACATAGTCCTCGATTTCAGCAAATTTCTGCAAAGGATACAATGCAAAGTTCAGGATCACGTGATCCTCAAATGAGCAGGATAATCAAGCTAAGTCAGTGATCCTTACATCAGCAAAGTACTCGAGGAACTAATGGCGGATCAGAGGCAAGCCTTCTAGGTTGTCAGCTTCAGAGGTCTTCCTTTTCTTTCCACCTCTTCCCTTTGAAGTGGTTGCCTTGGGGATTACGACGGAGGGGCTAGCAGCAGACTTTTTCTTTGAGGATCGGACAGTGTCAAGATCAGTGACACTGAATTTGGAGGCAGATCTTGAAGGTTTTCCAGCGCCTACACACCCAAAACAGATAAGTATCCTTATCCTATTTCTATTTAACTGTTTATTTAAACGTTTAACTATACAAAAAACAGGATACTTACTCGACATAGTGACAGAACCTGAGGATACTTCCTGAGAATCCTGGGTGTTTGTTTTAAATGATCTTGTTTCAGGATCAAGTCTCCGGAAAGCGGCAAGCCTTTCCTTTGTTGCAGGTGTTGTGATAAGGTGTGCGACAGTAATAGCTGCAAGATAGAAACAAAAGGACGTTAGTGATCCTTAAACACAAACAGGGTCATCTGGTGATCCTTCTCAGGATCCTCTATCCTACCATGGGTGCTCCACTTCTTTGGCAAATCCTTTCCATCAGAGATAGAATCCCTTCTGACAAAGAAGAATCGCCGTTTCCAGTTGGTATCATTCTTAGTGACTCTGAAGATGGGGTGTTCTTCACCGGGTTTATGCTTGAGCAGATATCGGTGGGATCCAAATGTTACGAGGTCATACATCTCTGCCAACTCTGACATTCCCAGAGCAATTCCTTCTTGCTTAATGATCTTTTCAAGGGTATATAAGACCCTCCAGATCATTGGCATAGCTTGAATGTAGGAGTTGCCGGTGAGGGAAAAGAAAGACTGGGTGAATTCAGGGAAAGGATACGAGTATCCTATTGTGAAAGGAGTAACCGGGAAAGCTACCCATGTTTCAGAAATATAATCACTTAGAACGGTGGGATCAAATGGTTTGAAATCGGTGTTTGCCGGAAAACAATGGCGGATTCTGTCTATTTGTGGATCGGTGAAGCAGCATCTTTCTTTCGCTGAATCTTTGATGATCCCCTGACTCTTAAGAGGACTGTCTTTTGTGTGATCCTTAGCCGGAGAGGATATTAGCATCATCTTGGTCACGAGAGTATAGAAGAAGATGAACAGAGAAAGAAAACGTAAAGGGAGAAGAGGAAGAGAGATACCTGCTTGATCTTCGGATGTGGATTTAAAGGGAGTTTCTCTTGAATTTAAATGCGAATTGATCCCTATCTCAAATTTCAATTTATAATGATGGTCTTGCAGGATAGTCACCTCAGTGACGTCAGGATGGTAACGGCTAGTCCGACTACAACGGCTAGTTATCCGTTGATTCATTACGGATAAGAACAAAAAATATAACTCATTATTTACACTTTTTACTCCTTATATTTTGGGGGCAATTGTTAGGGGAGGATTTTCCAATGATCAGTGATCCTCAATTACTGTTGGGTTTAGTGATCCTTACTTCTGTTTGAATTAATGATCCACAGAAGTGTTGCAGGATCAGGATCATGGATCATCTTAAGGATCCTTATACTAACGATTGTCTACTTTGAATATAATGTTGTTTTGCAGGAGTACAAGCTTGGACTTGGTCTTGGCGATATTCCTGGAGCATATTCCATATTTATTCCGCACGTGCATGGCAGAAATGGACGTTATGGAAGTCGTGGGGGACTTGCACCAAATGCGGAATGTTTGTTAGCTTAGATATTTTCCATTTTTAAACGGGATAGCGAGCTAAATAGAAACACTTGGCTATTTTTGGCTACACACACACTCTTGCAACTGCTCTCACCAGCTCTCGATAATTCACTTGGCGATTACACACTTTTTTACACAATACACTATAGTGATCCTTGTAATTAGCTCGCTATCATCTGAAGTTGTAATACATTTCTTGTTTAATTTGAGTTGGTGATCGGTAGTTTCCATCACCCGAGGTTTTTAATGCCGGAGATCATTCATTGATCAAGGGCTTTTTCCTCGTATAAATCTTTGTGTCACTTATTCATTTCATTTCTGAGTGATCCTTAGTGTTGTTCATTGATTCAAGCATCATACCTCACAACAGAAAGTTTGGTTGCATTATCATTGCTTGATTTTTGACCAAAACATCAGGAAGGATGGCTAAGTGGGCAGTGAAGCTTAGTGCATATGATATAAGATATGAACCAAGGACTGCCATTAAATCCCAAGCCTTAGCTGACTTTGTGGCAGATTTCAGTAGTGACTTGCAAAAGGAAGCTGAGTTAGAAGTCCAACAGCTTGAAGAAACTAAGGATCCTTGGATACTCTTCACTGATGGAGCCTCTAATATCAAAGGAACAGGGCTTGGAATACTACTAAAATCGCCACAGGGGGACATAATACCCCACTCCATAGCTTGTGAATTTCAAACTACCATCAATGAGGCTGAGTATGAAGCCTTGATAGCTGGTTTGCAAATTGCTAAGCATATGAGGATCAGGTATCTTGAGGTACATGTAGATTCATTATTAATCACTAATCACTTTAATGGATCCTATGCTGTTAAAGCTGAAAAGCTAATCAAATATTTAGAGATAGTCAAAGAATTGGCACTCTCTTTTGTTTCCTTTAGTTTGACACAGGTACCAAGGGAAGAGAATGCAGAGGCTGTTGCATTAGCTAATCTAGGATCATCCTTGAAGATCCTGGAAGATATAAGGATTCCTATTATCCATATCCTGACCCCTGCTATCGAGGATCATGTAGCTATGGAGATAGGAGAAGATTCTGCAATCATCCCTAGTGGTGATACTCAACCTCATTCAGGATCATGGATCCTCCCAATCATGAGATACATACAAGATGGAGAGATTCCTACAGGAGAAAACCCAAGGGCTTTCAAAATTAAGGTATCTCAATTTACAATATTAAATAATATGTTGTATAAACGATCTCTTGCAGGACCATATCTAAGATGCATTGAGGATCCTGAAATCCAAGAAGTCCTAAAGGATTTCCATGAAGGAGATTGTGGAAACCACACTGGGGGCACGGCATTATTCTCAAGGATCCTGAGGACAGGATACTATTGGCCTACTATGAAGAAGGATGCTGTGGAATATGCCAAGAAATGTGATCCTTGTCAGAGACACAGTAATATCCTTCACCAACCAACAGAACTCTTGCATCCTATATCCTCTTCTTGGCCATTTATGAGATAGGGAATGGATATAGTTGGTAAGCTTCCTAAGGCACCTGGTGGAAAAGTATTCATGCTTGCTATGACTGATTACTTCTCCAAGTGGATAGAGGCTGAAGCCTTTGCTCAAGTCAGAGAAAAGGAAGTTATATCCTTTATTAAAAGAAACATTATTACTAGATTTGGTATCCCTTCTGAAATTGTTTGTGATAATGGATCCCAATTTATTGGGAATAGAACTACTAACTTTTGTGACAGCTGGGGGATTAAGATGATAACATCAACACCAGTCCACCCACAAGCTAATGGTCAGGCAGAATCATCCAACAAGATCATCATCAACAATTTGAAGAAGAAGCTTGGATCCAAGAAAGGAAAATGGGCAGAAGAACTACCTTATGTGCTTTGGGCTGATAGGACAACTCCCAAGAATGCTACTAGCCAAACTCCATTTTCATTGGTGTTTGGGGCAGAATCAGTGATCCCTACAGAGATGGTGGTTCCAACTGCAAGAACAAGCATTCGTGATCCTGAAGAAAATGCTGAAAACTTGGTTCAAGACTTGGATACAATAGAAGAAATTAGGGATTTGGCAAGAATAAGGATGGCTAGTTATCAACAAAAGATGGCTGGAGCCTACAACAAAAATGTCAGGATCAGGAAATTCCAAGTTGGTGATATGGTATTAAGGAAAGCATTTCAGAATACTACCAATCCTGCTGATGGAAAGTTGGCACAAAAATGGGAAGGCCCCTATTTGATTGAAGCTAAGGCAGGAAAGGGGGCATATCGATTGCTAACAATGGAAGGTGATTTGCTACCAAGAGCTTGGAATGCTGTCCATTTGAAGAAATATTTCATGTGACAAGGATCCATGATCCTAACATGACAAGTATCCTTGAAGGATCCTTATAAGTCAGATGATCCTCTTTCTGGTAATATTATGATCTCTAACTATTTCATTCTTTAATTATCTCATATAAGGGTAAGGATCCTGTATCCTTTATCCTCATTTCACTTGATTCTGATTTTTGAAGGTTCAGGTATCCTTAACTAAGGATTGAGTATCCAAAGAAGTAACCAGTTATCCTTTGGGCTTGTCCCCAGTTATCCTTTGGGCTTGTCCCCAGTTATCCTTTGGGCTTGTCCCCAGAATTGTTGGGCTTGTCCCCAGTTACTAACTCTTATCTTATATTGGCTTAGTCCCAAGTTGTATCCTATTTCAGGTTTTTGGAGATGAACGACCAAGGATCCTTGATCCTTACTTTCTACTAAGGTTTGTCTTTTGGGTTATCCTGATTATAAGTGTTAAAGGATAGGATCCTAACTTGGATTCTCAGGTATGATCCTTAACTATTTTGATTTTATTCATTATTTATTTGAGTAACCCTTATCCTTTGACAACTGAACTTATGATATTTAAACTATATAACTTTTCAAAACTTATCGACTATAAGATATGTGATCCTTGATCATATCCTAAAATTTTTGAGGATATTTATTAAATTTTTCCTTTACTCGATAAGTTTAGACAAAATGAATATCACAACAATTGGAAAGTAAAGTACTAACAAGGATAGTAACATGGGATATAGCCAAAAAGTTAAAGTTATTTTATTCACAAAACGTTAAACCCTTTAAGGTTGTCAAAATTGCCAACCCATGTTTCTACCAGCAAAACATGGCCCGTCCACATGGGTTGGCAAAGGGTGTCCATTGTTTACGGGTCTTTGTAGTGCAGGAGATAAAAGACGGAAGGATAACGAGTGGCTTCATCCCCCAAACAGAGGATTCATCCACCACCCATTATCCTGCCTATTGTTCAAGGATCCATGATCCTTCACCCTAGAAACTATTTTCTGAAGTTATTACAACCCATCATTGTTCAACAAAAACATCATAACCAAACTTAAAAAATGGGCTCCGGCTACGTCTAGAAATGTCCTTCATCACCCATTCATGCAGCTTACACCTTCGCTGCATCACCTGCACCAGCTCCACCTGCTTCTCCACCAAGATCCTTGCCACTGCCACTAGCCTCGAGTGCCAGAACCTCATCAGCCTCTTCTTCATCCTCCAACTCAGCCATCCTAGCCTTCCAGCCCTCCATGTCCCAGTTGATCCTGTCAAAATTAGGATCCTGAGCTTCTTGGGCCATCTGCAACTTGGTCTTGTACATGGCAATGGCAGCAGAGACTTTAGCATCCTGCATGATATCGTGCTTCTCATAGTCAGCATTGATCTGAGCTGCAACCGCCTGAGTTTTGGCATCATTGAGGTCCTTTTCGAGGGAGGCAATCTTGTGATCCTTGAGCACCGCTACTTTTTAGAGGTCAGAGTATTTCTCCTCAATCTCTTCGACGTTCCCAACATAGTCCTCAACTTCAGCAAATTTCTACAAAGAAGACAGTGCAAAGTTCAGGATCACGTGATCCTCAAGTGGGCAGGATAACTAAGTGATCCTTACCTCAGCGAAGTACTCAAGGAATTGATAACGGATCAGAGGCAAGCCTTCTAGACTGTCAGCCTCGGAGGTCTTCCTTTTCTTTCCACCCCTTCCTTTTGAAGTGGTTGCCTTGGGGACTATGACGGAGGGGCTAGCAGCAGACTTTTTCTTTGAGGATCGGACAGTGTCAAGGTCAGTGACACTGAACTTGGAGGCAGATCTTGAAGATTTTCCAGCACCTACACACTCAAAACAGATAAGTATCCTTATCTTATTCCTATTTGACTATTTATTTAAACATATGATTATGCAAAAAACATGATACTTACTTGACATAGTGACAGAACCTGAGGATACCTCTTGAGAATCCTGGGTGTTTGCTTTGAATGATCTTTTTGCAGGATCAAGTCTCCGGAAAGCGGCAAGCCTTTCCTTTGTTGCAGTTGTTGTGATGAGGTGTGCGACAGTAATAGCTGCGAAATAGAAACAAAAGGACGTTAGTAATCCTTAAGCAAAAACGAGGTCATCTGGTGATCCTTCTCAGGATCCTCTATCCTACCATGGGTGGTCCACTTCCTTGGCAGATCTTTTCCATCAGAGAGAGAATCCCTTCTGACAAAGAAGAATCGCCGTTTCCAGTTGGTGTCATTCTTAGTAACTTTGAAGATGGGGTGTTCTTCACCAGCTTTATGTTTGAGTAGATATCGGTGGGATCCATGGCTAACAAGGTCATACATCTCTGCAAACTCCGACATTCCCAGATCAATGCCTTCTTGCCTAATGATCCTTTCAAGGGTATATAAGACCCTCCAGATCATTGGCATTGCTTGAATGTAGGAAATGCCGGTGAGGGAGAAGAAAGACTGGGTGAATTCAGGGAAAGGATACGAGTATCCTATCATGAATGGACTGACCGGAAAAGCTACCCAGGTTTCAGAAATATAATCGCTAAGAACGGTGGGATCAAATGGTTTAAAAACGGTGCTCGCCGGAAAACAATGGCGGACTCTATCTATCTGTGGATCAGTGAAGCAGCATCGTTCTTTTGCTGAATCTTTTATGATCCCTTGGCTTTTCAAGGGGCTGTCCTTCTTGTGATCCTTAGCCGGTGAGGATCTTAGCATCATCTTGATTATGACGGTGGTGAAGAAGAAGAAACATAGTAAGAAGATGAAGAGAGAAAGGAGAGAGAATTACCTGATCAAGTCTTCGAATGAGGATTTAAAGAGGAAACGCACAAATTTAAATGCTCTCTAACCCTTATCTCTAAATTCAATTTATAATGATGATCTTGCAGGGTAGTCACCTCAGTGACGTCAGGATGCTAACGGCTAGTCCGACTACAACGGCTAGTTATCCGTTGATTTGCTACGGATAAGAACAAAAAATATAACTCGTTATTTACACTTTTACTCCTTATATTTTGGGGGCAATTGTTAGGGGAGGATTTTCCAATGATCAGTGATCCTCAATTACTGTTGGGCTTAGTGATCCTTACTTCTGTTTGAATTGGTGATCCTCAGAAGTGTTGCAGGATCAGGATCATGGATCATTATAAGGATCCTTATACTAACGATTGTCTACGTTGAATATGATGTTGTTTTGCAGGAGTACGAGCTTGGACTTGGTCTTTGCGATATTCCCGGAGCATATTCCATAATTATTCTGCACGTGCTTGACCGAAGTGGACGTTGTGGAGTTCGTGGAGGACTTGCATGAAACGCGAAATGTTTGTTAGCTTAGATATTTTCTATTTTTAAAGGGGATAGCGAGCTAAATAGAAAACACTTGGCTATTTTTGGCTAAACACACACTCTTGCAACTGCTCTCACCAGCTCTCGATAATTCACTTAGCGATTACACACTTTTTTACACAATACACTATAGTGATCCTTGTAATTAGCTCGCTATCATCCGAAGTTGTAATACATTTCTTGTTTAATTTGAGTTGGTGATCGGTAGTTTCCATCACCCGAGGTTTTTTATGCCGGAGATCATTCATTGATCAAGGGCTTTTTCCTCATATAAATCTTTGTGTCACTTATCCATTTCATTTCTGAGTGATCCTTAGTGTTGTTCATTGATTCAAGCATCATACCTCACAACAGAAAGGTTGGTTGCATTATCATTGCTAGAATTTTTGACCAAAACGGTTACTGATCCAACTGTGAAAATGACAATGTTCATAGAGTGGATGAATTGTAATAAAGTCGATGAATTTGCCAGGACATTGAGGTATGTTCAGTTTCCGGGATATTATGTATGGAATGCTAAAAATCGCAAATGGAATTGAAGAAAGCATCCGTATGGATCAATTGGGATGATACATTATGTCCCACCATCACTTGGTGATTGTTATTACCTAAGGATTTTACTGAATCATATTAAGGGACCAGCCTATTTTGAAGATATAAAAACAGTTGATGGACAAGTTTTTCAAACATTTAAAGATGCATGTTTTGCACGGGGACTGTTGGATGATGATAATGAATATGTTAATGCTGTCAAAGAAGCTAGCACATGGTCAACCAGAGATTTCTTGAGGACTTTTTTTGTAATGTTGTTGCTGTCAAATTCGATATCTTGTCCTGGTGTTTTTTGGTCAGAAACGAAGTCCTTGTTATGTGAAGACATTCTGTATCAGCAACGAAAGATATCTGGTATTGAAGGTAATGTAATTATTTTATTAAAAGTTATATACAACTACATTAAAGTTACGCAATAACTCTGTTATTGGGAAAAAAACTAATACTTTTTTCAAAATTTGTTTTAGATTTGGATCTTCAACAAGTAGAACTTGAAAATATCTGTCTATCTGAAATTGAAAAGTTGTTACTTACCAATGGAAGTACAGTGAGAAATTTGATGATATGCCAAGTGTTCCGGACAATTATGTTTCATCGTCGAACAATCGATTGATAATGAAAGAATTATCGTATGACATACTAGCTCTTCTATAACACCCCCAAAATACCTCATGCGGAAACCCCCGCGAGGCGTGTGACATACCAGGATCTAGCCACCAATCACATTGAACTCACAACAAGATTTCAAATATAAACTTTCATTCATTAACATAAAGTGTTACAAAACATTAAATGTAATTCATCGTGTTCAGCGGAAGCATAAATCATTAGTTAAGTGTCTCATAAACCATATGTATGAAAACCATTAGACTTGTCTCACGATTCCATGTATCTCGACCCATGACCACTCCAGCCTCCCAGACAACAAGCTCCACATCAACACATATCTATAACCTGCGAGCATGCAAACAAGTGTATCAGACAACGCTGGTGAGTTCACAGTTTTATGAAAACGTTTGGTTACTAAGTGTTTATTCCAGTTTAATAACAATTCCGAAAGTAATGTTGATAATAACTCGAGTACCGTACAAGATGGCTTCCAGATTGTTTTGTCCATCCCCAATGCCCCCTAGCTAAGCATTGGTCATGATTAAGGTCATTAGTTCACGCCCGTCCTCTCAGTTACGGTGTGAGGTTGCCAAGCCTAATAGCGCTATCAACTAATTACCCCGTTACCTCTCAGGTAACTATTTGGTAGAAGATGGGACTTAAGGTGATAGGAAATGAGTGTATTATCCAACATTCCAGTTTTTACCCAAAAGACTTATTCCTCTCAGGAATACCCATTGATTGTCCCACCCACCGGGACACATGCTCAAGAGAAGTGAACTCACCTTAGTTTTGCTCAGTATGTTAAGTTACCCGTCCAAGTTGGTCAACCAAACCCTATCGTGGTTACCAATAACATGAGTTTTATCATCAATTAAAACACGTATTTATCACAGATTGCATTTATCACAAAGATCACTGTACACACGTAGCACATACCCAATTCTCATACAAGTCCACATCCCATGTGAATGACACAATACAACATATAACAGAGGAGTTTCTACTCACACAAATCAGATTAGATTTCTCATTCTTGGTCAGCATTATTACCAAACAACACTTAGAATTTTCTAAACACAAGTATCCATCTTCATATACATCATAAACTGTTTACTGTTCTGTCCATTTACTCTTATGGCGAAGAACCTAGCGACGAAGGACTATCCTTCGTCGAGATTAGGTTTGATGAAGAATCTCATGGCGAAGGTCTATCCTTCGTCGAGATGGGGTTTGGCGAAGAATCTCATGGTTCGTCAAGAATCAGTCAACGAAGAATGTGATTCTTCGTCGAACTAGATTCTTCGTGGGGGAGGTCTTCGCCGCCCCTCATCAGACAGTTAAACTCCTTAATCACATAACAACAGTTAACAAGTTTGATAGTTTCCCCATAATAGATTAAACAACATTTTTAACCATGAATAAACACCCTAATTATGAACAATCATCGACTACTCAAAACGTAACAGTTTCATCATCATTAAAACGTAAAAATCATCATTACTTATCATTGCACAACCAATAAACGATCTTTAATGAATTCTGATCACTATACAAAACCTCATCATCAAACTACATCCGTTGTACATTAGGTTAGATTCGACAGTGATCTATATTAGACGCATCATTGATTCTAGGAACATACAACCCTGGATGCGATTCCTTAAGCAAGAGAACACAACATTAGTTTCAATACCATTTTAACTCTAGACAAGTATCACAAAAGAACACAAATAATTCAATCAATATCTCACTAACCGTGATACCAAAGGGATTAATTAGATTACTCGAGATGGAAAGGCTTCGAGGCTCAGAAATGCCGTCACACAAGAAGAAGAGAAAGGGAGAGTTTTAGGCTTTGATACTGGCGGTTACAGGTTATGAATGATTATACGCATAAAATGATAGTCAGGCCATTTTGGGCCTCGAGTAACCTGGGCCGAGGGCCCTTTTTGGCGAAGATCTTCTTGGCGAAGAATGATTCTTCGCCACATTGTGAGTGTGACGAAGGTTCTTCTTCGTCGAAGATCGGTTGTGACGAAGCCCTATTCTTCGTCGGGTGTGTTACTCAGTCAGAGTTAAACATAAATATGTTATGATTAAACATTACGCAATGCTTAAGTTTTCATGTAACACCCAAACGTAACAATACTTTAGTCATTCAAATATCATGCCTAAGATACAACGTAAAATGAATTGTGAAACAAGTGATGTGTAGAGGAAAGACCTTGAAATTTCAGGTTGTCACATCATCCCCAACTTGAAAGAAATTTCGTCCCGAAATTTGATAAGTAACTCAAAGCGGCAAGGTGTTAGCTCAGGATGACTGTGGATCCGCAGGTGCCACATCATCCCCAACTTGAAAGAGAATTTCGTCCCGAAATTCACCAGTTGCATCAGAACTAGATTGGTCAGTTGGGAATAGTTGAGGATACTTGAGCTTCATCTGATCCCCGCGTTCCCACGTGAACTCGGGTCCACGTCTTGAGTTCCAACGGACTCTCATGATTGGAATTCGATTATGCTTACGAACCTTGACTTCCCGGTCCATAATTTCGATTGGTTCTTCGATCTTTAGTTCTTGGAGTGGTACCATAGGTGTTTCATCGGATAAACACTTCTTCAGTTGCGAAACATGGTAGACATCATGAACGTTACCCAACTCAGCAGGTAACTCGAGCTTGTAAGCCACTTTACCGATTCGCTCCAGGATTTTGAATGGCCCAACATAGCGTGGGTTAAGCTTGCCGCGCTTCCCAAAGCGCACCACACCATTCCAGGGTGAGACTTTCCACATAACACGATCGCCTACAGCGAACTCCAAGGGTTTCCTACGCTTAACAGCTTTTCTAGCGGTCATGCACTGCCGCCATACGATTCCCCGATCTAAACAATCATCCCAAGAGTTTCGAGTACAAGTCCCGTTCCTGAGATTAGGTTGTCACCCACCATAGTCCAACAAGGAGATCGGCATTATCGTCCATGCAATGCCTCAAACAGAGCTGTCTGAATACTAGAATGGTAACTGCTGCAGTAGAACTCAACCAAAGGTAAGTGTCCTTCCAATTTTTTTTATTAAAGTCAATCACACACATGCTCGCAGCATGTCTTCGAGTGTCAGGATGGTTCGTTTACTCTTACCGTTTGTCCTACGGTGATAAGCAATGCTCATGTCTAAACGTGATCCAAGGGTGTTGTGTATTGCCGGTCATAAATCAGGTATAGATCAAAATCAGAGGTAACAGGAGTTGGCACCCAGTGCCTAGAAACCGCCCTTCACAGGTAATTATTCATAGGATACGAAGACTTATCAATTTTCCTTGATTGCAAGAAAGTGTACTGGTTACATGAGACAATCAACGATCACCCAGGTGATATTGTTTCCGCTATGAGTTTTTGGGTAGACCAGTGACAAAATCCGTGGCAGTCTATTCCCATTTCCAAATGGGTGTTTCTGGTTGCTGACACAACCCAGGATGTTTCTGATACTCCACATTGACTTTCGCATAAGTCACAGATTGTTCACATACTTTGCTATGTGGGATTTCACGTCCAGTCACTAGTACAAGATCCTTAGATCCTAAGACATTCTATCAAAACCCGGGCGAGTAGAATATCGAGGCTCGTGTGCTTCGCCCAACACATGTTCCCTAGGATTGCTGTATAGTGAGACCCATATTCGCTCCATAAGGTAGTGCGTATCGCCCAATTTTAGATACAAGTTGTTTTTCCACGCCCCGCACGGATTCAACTGGGAGGTTCTCGTCCTGCAAAGCTTCGGTTCGAGTAGAACGGATCTGATCAGGTAGGTTAGAGTCGATGGTGTGCTGCGAGGCTCGTACACATTTAGGTTTCACAGTCGAAATCATTCAAAAGTTCCATCCAGCGATGCCATCACATGTTTAGCTCTTTTCGAAACAAGGGTACATGGGAGGCCCTTGTGATCGGTCTAAGTAGTGCATTTGGTACCGTCCAAGTAATGTCTCCAACTTAAATCCAAAGACCATGGCTTCCACCATGGATTGTGATTCGTGCAATTCTTCTTGTAAATCCACCACGTAAGCCATCACCTTCTCGTGTTGCATCGGCGTGTAAATGGGACCCTGATTCGAACCATCATGGTACACCACTAGATCACCCGTACCCTCGGGTAAAGACGATGCTCAGCGCATTGTAGAGTTGGGATTCAAAAGCTGAAAAGATGTCCTCCTGTTTTGTCTCCCACGAATACACAGTACCCTGTTGTGCTAAAGAGATTAATGCTGCGCGATCTTCGAAAATCCCGCGATGAATCTGTGATAGTATCTAGCGAGACCAAGAAATTGTTGTATCCCCGAAGGACTCTTTGGTGCCGACCAATTTCTAATAAAATGGATCTTAGCGAGATCCATATGTATCCCCACTTCGTTGTCTAGTGACCAAGAAAGTGTACTTCTTGAATCCTGAAGTCACACTTAGGTAGACTTCGCATGGAGTTGTCCTCCCCTAGGAGCTCTAAGTTGAAAATACAAGTGCCATTCATGGTGTTCCTTTCTCCTGGAAGTGATTCAAAACGTCATAGATAAGCACGGTTGACGAATCTGGCGAGATGAGGTTGACACATACTACTCATGTGATCCCTAAGGCTGCTGGTGTGTTGGATAACTTAAACAACATGAACATAAAATCGTAGTGGTCGTACTGTGTCTGTAAAGCCGTGTTAGGAATCATCCTCCTCAGGGTCTTCCATCAGGTGACAGTCCGATCTTAAGTCGGTTTCCGAATAGAAGCTTGATCATTGCAGCGGGTCAAGCAGGTCGTCGATGCGAGATAGAGGGTGATAGTCTATGGTTGCCACCTTGTGGTAGTCTGTACACGTACGAAAGGACTCGTCCTTCATTTCCACAATAGAGCTCGGGCTCCACGAGACGAGGAGCTAGATCGGTAAAACTCCCATTCAGTAGTTCCTGAAGTTGATTGGACAGTTCTTGCTAGGGGTGTTCAAAACTATCCGTATCCGAAAATCCGAACCGAAATATCCGATATCCGAATCCGAAATATCCGAAAAATCGGATTCGGATTCGGATAGTGATTTTCAAAATTTTCGGATATTTCGGATATCCAAAATATCCGAAAATTTAATTTTCATTTTTTTCGGATATCCGAATATCCGAAAATATCTGAAGTATCCGAAATATCTGAAAAATATCCGAAAATATCCGAAATATATCCGAAAACTTAAATTCAAATATCTGAAAGTATCCAAAATATCCGTTTCCGAATATGAAAAAAATAATACAAAAATAAAAATTAAATAAAAATTTGGATTTTCAGATATCCGATTTACTATCCGAATCCGTATCCGAAACGATATCCGATTTTCGGATACGGATTCGGAAAGTGAAATCTGGTATCCGAAAATTTCGGATATCCAAAATTCAGATATCTGAATTTTCGGATATCCGGGTTTGAACACCCCTAGTTCTTGCAACCCTCCAGGCGCAAGACGAGAAGAGGTGCCATAGATCAGGACTGCTTCTGGCGTGATACACGTCTGCTATTCCTCCTAACAATGTGGGGGAAAACCTGGAAGTTCTTTGGGCTATGCACCGGTAATCAATGATAGGGTAGCAAGGTAGGTGAAACACTTCTGGGCTCCCACCGCCGAAGTGACGCTGACAATCAGTGAACCTCCACGATGAGGAGATATACATGCGATTTCCTCCTTACAGGAGATTTCTGCTTGAGGCTTGGACATCCGGTCCATACTATCGACTACACCAAAGCTTCCAACAGTAGCAGGGGGAAGGTCAATGTCGAACTCATGACCTACAAGACTGAGTTGCACCTTAGGTGAACGTGTGAGACTTTAATTGGCTTGCCATCAGCCACTTCTACAACGCATCTTCCTTCATGAGGCATCAGGGTTAAACAGAACAGAGACTAAGCGATTAGTTACCCAAAAACATACAAGCTACCATGTTGCTATTATGCCTGGCGTCACCTATGCCAATCCTAAATGCCCTTCCACGAGCACCACTTCCAGTGTTGTTACGGTTACGAGGATTCCCAATACTGTCATTGTTGCCTGGGTTGTTGACGTCTTGACTTATCAACGGCCAATCCTTGTCAAAGTCACCTTCGTTTCCATACTGAAAGTTATGATTTGCGAGTACCTTGTTGTCGCCGTGGCCATTGCCTCTAATGTTGTTGCTTTGTAAACAGATCATTGCGATCTTTTTTCCTTAGGGTCCATCTTCCCGTTGTTCTTGTCACATCCTAAGGTACTGCCCATGGCGCTAGTAATTAAACATCCCATATTCCAGTCGGTTTCCAGCGTTTATGCCCCGATTGATTCTTAAGAGTTGGCTCCCAGACGTTGCTTACTAGGGTTAGGGACTCGATTGAAGTCAACCTACTAATGTTCGTTGTCAGAGAGCAGGGTCGTCCTAACACTAGGGTTGGTAATGCATCACATTCATCTTCTTGTCCATCAGTCTTGCGAGTCAATTGAATAGCGCACGGTAAATCGTTAGAGAATCACAGAGGTGTCCATACTTATGAATTTGAGGCGTCATTTTGTTGCGTCAAGGTAAACGAGAAAAGTGAGAAAGTATAGACCCAACATTTAACGTTTCGACATCTGTCTCAAAGACGTTCGCACTGACACCTAACATTTCTACACGGCTCGCTAGACGTTCAGTTACATGTTCAGGTACCACTCAATATCATCGAGACTCGTAAGGGTTCAGAGGGAAGGGAAAGGACCACGTTCAAACAGGAGATAATCATTGCCATGACCCCTATGGGTCGTTGTGTTTCACATTTGGTCGAATAATGGAATGGAACCCCTTTTACACTTGTTAGGCCTCATTGGGACTCACATGCACCCCACATTATTATTATCTGTGCACCCACAATAATAATATGATTTGCATGCTCGTCTCAGTTCCTCCTAACTCGTGTTAAATGGTTCCTCAGACTAGAGTAGCAAGACAAGGACATCATAAAGCGTGGGTCAAGAATGTCTAGGGAAACACCACACTATCAATCACTTAACACATGCAAGTAATACGTGAATTGATATTGTTATGCTAAACGTGCAATCACATGCAATATCATATGTAAGTGTTCACTAGTTATGCAGTGCAATGAGTAAACGAGAGACGAACCTTGCAGTCTAGAGCTGAGTGTCATGGTCGTATTCAAAACTTGTTCGGTTATAGTCTGGTTTTATAAAAACGTTTTAAAACCAAGTTCACTATAACCAGTGCCTCTGATACCAATCTGTCACACCCCCAAATACCACATGCGGAAACCCCCGCGAGGCGTGTGACGCACCAGGATCTAGCCACCAATCACATTGAACTCATAACAAGATTTCAAATAAAAACTTTCATTCATTAACATAAAGTGTTACAAAACATTAAATGTAATTCATCGTGTTCAACGAAAGCATAAATCATTAGTTAAGTGTCTCATAAACCATATGTATGAAAACCATTAGACTTGTCTCGCGATTCCATGTATCTCGACCCATGACCACTCTAGCCTCCCAGACAGCAAGCTCCACATCAACACATATCTATAACATGCGAGCATGCAAACAACTGTATCAGACAACGCTGGTGAGTTCACAGTTTTATGAAAACGTTTGGCTACCAAGTGGTTATTCCAGTTTAATAACATTTCCGAAAGTAATGTTGATGATAACTCGAGTACCGTACAAGATGGCTTTCAGATTGTTTTGCCCATCCCCAATGCCCCCTATCTAAGCATTGGTCATGATTAAGGTCATTAGTTCACGCCCGTCCTCTCAGGTACGGTGTGAGGTTGCCAAGCCTAATAGCGCTATCAACTAATTACCCCGTTACCTCTCAGGTAACTATTCGGTAGAAGATGGGACTTAAGGTGATAGGAAATGAGTGTATTATCCAACATTCCAATTTTTACCCAAAAGACTTATTCCTCTTAGGAATACCCAATGATTGTCCCACCCACTGGGATGCATGCTCAAGAGAAGTGAACTCACCTTAGTTTTGCTTGGTATGTTAAGTTACCCGTCCAAGTTGGTCAACCAAACCCTACCGTGGTTACCAATAACATCAGTTTTATCATCAATTAAAACATGTATTTATCACAGATTGCATTTATCACAAAGATCACTGTACACACGTAGCACATACCCAATCTCATACAAGTCCACGTCCCATGTGAATGACACAATACAACATATAACAGAGGAGTTTCTACTCACACAAATCAGATTAGATTTCTCATTCTCGGTCAGCATTATTACCAAACAACACTTAGAATTTTCTAAACACAAGTATCCATCTTCATATACATCATAATCTGTTTACTGTTATGTCCATTTACTCTTATGGCGAAGAACCTAGCGACGAAGGACTATCCTTCGTCGATATTGGGTTTGACAAAGAATCTCATGGCGAAGGTCTATCCTTCGTCGAGATGGGGTTTGGTGAAGAATGTCATGGTTCGTCAAGAATCAGTAAACGAAGAATCTGATTCTTCATCGGATTAGATTCTTCGTGGGGGAGGTCTTCGCCGCTCCTCATCAGACAGTTAAACTCCTTAATCACATAACAACAGTTAACAAGTTTGACAGTTTCCCCATAACAGATTAAACAACACTTTTAACCATGAATAAACACCCTAATTATGAACAATCATCGACTACTCAAAATGTAACAGTTTCATCATCATTAAAACGTAACAATCATCATTACTTATCGTTGCACAACCAATAAACGATCTTTAATGAATCCTGATCACTATACAAAACCTCATCATCAATCTACATCCGTTGTACATTAGGTTAGATTCGACAGTGATCTATATTAGACGCATCATTGATTCTAGGGACAAACAACCCTGGATGCGATTCCTTAAGCAAGAGAACACAACATCAGTTTAACACAACATCGGTTTCTATACCATTTTAACTCTAGACAAGTATCACAAAAGAACACAAATCGTTCAATCAATATCTCACTAACCGTGATACCGAAGGGATTAGATTACTCGAGATGGAGAGGCTTCGAGACTCACAAATGCCGTCACACAGGGAGAGTTTTAGGGTTTGGTACTGGCGGTTACAGGTTATGAATGATTATACGCATAAAATGATAGTCAGACCATTCTGGGCCTCGAGTAACCTGGGCCGAGGGCCCTTTTTGGTGAAGATCTTCTTGGCGAAGAATGATTCTTCGCCACATTGTGAGTGTGACGAAGGTTCTTCTTTGTCGAAGATCGGTTGTGACGAAGCCCTATTCTTCGACGTGTGTGTTACTCAGTCAGAGTTAAACATAAATATGTTATGATTAAACACTACGCAATGCTTAAGTTTTCATGTAACACCCAAACGTAACAATACTTTAATCATTCAAATATCATGCCTAAGATACAACGTAAAATGAATTGTGAAACAAGTGATGCGTAGAGGAAAGTCCTTGAAATTTCAGGTTGTCACATATTCAAAGGGAACATGATGGTTATGTAAAGTGTTTAACTGCCGAACAGGAAATGATATATAAAATTTTTATGGAAGCGATTGAAAAAGGTGATGGAGGTGTGTTTTTTGTATATGGTTATGGTGGAACTGGAAAGACGTTTCTTTGGAAGCCATTCTCAGCTGCATTACGATCAAAAGGTGAAGTTGTATTGAATGTTGCATCCAGTGGAATTGCTTCACTTTTGCTGGATGGTGGTAGAGCTGCTCATTCAAGGTTTGTAATTCCAATCAACATTAATGAGAATTTAATATGTTCGAGAGAGCCTAATACTGAGTCAGGTGATTTAATTAAAAGAGCAATTTTGATTATTTGGGGTGAAGCACCTATGACTCACAAGCATTGTTTCGAGGCTCTTGATAGAACAATGAGAGACATATCACGTTCCAGTCAACCGAACATGGAATCCAAGCCATTTAGGGGAAAGGTCATTCTATTTGCTGGTGATTTTAGACAAATTCTTCCGGTCATCCCTATAGGTACCAGAACAATGATAGTCAATGCTTCTTTGAATTCTTCTTATATATGGTGATACTGTCAAGTACTAAAGCTAACTGAGAATATGAGATTAAGAGTTGGTTGTCAGGAAGCAGATTTGAAAGAAATAAAGGAATTTGGAGAATGGATTTTAAAGCTTGGTGATGGTCTGCTTGGTGAAGAAAATGATGGTGAGATAGATATTGAAATACCAGATGATTTACTTATTCATGACCAAGTCAATCCTATTTCTTCTCTCATTTCATTTACATATCCGGACATGAATAAGTTTTTGTGGGATTTAAGGTATTTCCAACAAAGAGCGATTCTTGATCCAACTAATGAAGCAGTGGATTCAATAAATAAAGAGTTGTTAGAGAGTCTGCCTGGTGAAGAAAAGGTTTATTTTAGTTCAGATAGTTTATGCCAATCTGAGGAAGAATCAGAGCTTAATATGGCATTGTTTCCTCCTGATGTGTTAAACAATCTTCGTTTATCTTGTTTACCTAACCATAAATTAGTACTGAAACTTGGTGCTCCAGTGATGTTACTCAGAAACATTGATCATGCAAATGGATTGTGTAACGGTACACGTTTACAAGTCACGAGGCTCGGAAAAGTTGTGATTGAAGCAACAATTATCACAGGGACTAATATAGGTCATCATACTTTGATTTCAAGACTGAAGATGACACCTTCTGATAAAAGAATACCAGTGAAGATTTCTCGAAGACAATTCCCACTTTCAGTGTGTTTTGCTATGACAGTAAATAAAAGTCAAGGACAATCATTAGAGCGTGTTGGTTTATATCTTCCACGTCCAGTGTTTAGTCATGGCCAGCTCTATGTTGCTGTATCTAGAGTAAAAAGTAGGAAGGGGTTGAAAGTTTTGATTTGTGATAAAGAGAAACGAGACTGTACAACCACTACTAATGCCGTTTACAAAGAAGTTTTACAAAATCTATGATGATACTAAACATCTGTCAATCTGGCAACGTCTGTTGGGTATAATGGAGGAACGGTTGTTAGGAAATGTTTGTTGGAAAGCAATACAACTTTTTGAAAGCATCTGATACTTGCTCTGCATTAAGCCTATCCTGAGAACACATGCTGCAAAAAATGTTTATATCTGGTGTTGTAGTAACAAGTTTGCAGCTCTTATTTTTAATGAGAGTACTAAATTCTTTGTTAATAACATTATTCTCTTAACATTTGTTTACTAACCTTTGTAATTTCTGTTGGCTGACCTTTTTAACATGGGTTGACTAACATCTGATACTTACTATTTGATCCATCTGGCAAGCTCTGTTGGAGATAATGGATGATAGTTTTTAGAAAAGTCTGTTGGAAAGCAACAGAGGTTTTTGCCAGTTAATAGACAACAGTGGTTTGCTATCAACATAATGGAATTGCTGTTGAATAAAGCTATTGATCATTAGTTTATATCAATTTTCTAAGTCTGCAGTAATTATTTTTTTTACTCTTTGTCAATATGTGTTATGCATCGTTTTCTAAGAAACGACACGTATTTGCACACGGGTCTTACCGCTAGTATAATAAATAATTAAACAAAAAAAAAAAAACTCTCTCTATCTCTCTATATGGTCCCCACCATTAACCATCAGCCAATCATCTGCCTCGTCACCTCCGTCTTCCTTCCGCCGTTGGCGACGTGACGAGTCCCAAGGGGGCGGTGTGCAACGTGGGGGACGAGCCGAGACGGGGTGGGGACGATCCCCACACCCCATGGTCTAACTAGTAAATACCAGATGCTGAAAAACTATAGCTAGGGAATGAGTGGATTTGGGGATCCCAAACCTGTCTTGGTCCAAATAAAGTAGCAAAAAGGGAACATAGCACATGGAATTAAATATCACATCACATATATGGGTTTACAGGGTGATAGTACTCGGTGTATCGCGGGGAGCAGTTGAAGGTGTATAATCATATCCATCTGAGTGGTCAGTCCACAACCACAACATATCCTCCATTTTGCTTACCACATCCTGCATTGTTGGTCGTTGATCTGGCACAATTGATACACAATCCTTTGCTATTTGCAGCAATCTCATCACCGTCTCTATCCTATGATCCTTCCTTAATTCCACATCAAAAATATCAACCCTCGGTTCTCCGCGTACAACTTCCTCGAGCAACTCAGAAAAGTGGACCCCTTCCTTACTCACTGAGGCTTGGTTTGGAACTTTGCCCGTTAAAAGCTCCATTAACAAAATCCCAAAGCTATACACATCTGATGCGAATGTTTCTTGCCGGTTACTTAGAACTTCTGGGGCCCAGTAGGCCGTGACATGATGGTTAAGGGAGCTTGACTCGCGAAAAATATGTAGACCGTAGTCAGACAAGCAAGCTTGGTAATTGTTGCTTTCATGTTGGATGAGGATGTTTGATGATTTGATGTTGCCGTGAACAACATTTGCGGCCATATGTAAATATGCCAGTCCCCTAGCAGCACTTAGTGAAATTCTCATCCTATGGTCCCAATCGAGTTGTGTTGGTGGCGAACCTATATTTCCTGCAAAATGGTCACACACGACTCTTTATCAAAAGATACGACTATACAACTCATTTATGCATTCTGAGATGATTTGTATATCAATTACAAGCTAAACCACATGATGTAGTAGTATTACATAACATGGTTTATAATATAGATAGCAATTTTAATAGGCTCATTCTATTCGCACCCCCCCTCTTACTGATTACACCCCCCCTTGTGAGAGGAAAACTGTCGGTCCCACGCAGGCCCCACCTGTAAATATGTGAGAGGAGGGGGGTGTAGAAAGTAGATAGGGGGGTGTAGATAGTAGTACCCTTTTAATATTTAAAAATCACCTCTCGTGCACTTTTTACAGAATGTCATCATATGATAAAAGTAGGTATACAGAAAAACAGAAACATAAGTACCCGAAACATACTGTGGCAACCAAAGGACAAGGGGCATAAATGGAAAACATTTTAAGCAATTATTATACCCTAAAGTCCTAAACTACAATTGTAGTCACCATAGTTCAATGATTAGTATAAATTAAGAGCATCCACAATAGGAGGATTTGTTGGTGTTTTTAGGGAGAGAGAAAGTGATGTGGAGGAGAGAGGGAGTGATGTGGAAGAGAGAGGGTGTAGAGATGTTTGTGGTGAAGAATGAGAAAAAATGGAGAGAGAAAAGTTATGTGAGTGTAGAGAGGAGAGAGGAGAGAGAGAAGAAATGTGTTTGTGAGAGGGGCAAGTGAGAGAAAGATGGGGATTGGTTAGGCAAGTGCCACCTTGGCATTAGAAAAAGGCTCATTCTATACACACCCCCCTCTATTACTAACCACACCCCCCTTGTGAGAGGAAACTGTCGGTCCCACGCAGGCCCCACCTGTTTTGGTTCATGGTTTTCACGGTTACATACACCCCCACCATGATTTGCTCCTTCCTCCACACCAAAACTGAAACACATATCCTATATGTTGTACCAAATGTTGGATCAGGCCCCTTTGGAAACACACTATCGATAAAGTGATGTGTGTGTTTTACTTCAAGGAATAACAGGTAAAAGAAAGAAATAATTTGAATGTAGTTGTGATGGTGGTGTACGAACTTGCAGCAAAAAAAAAAAAAAAAATATCACCCCCTTAATCGGTTTATTCATACCACTCGTTCACCGCAGCGCCGGATCACTTTCTCAACCATCACTCAGTCACGTCCAACGTCTTCTCGGTTCAACCCGAATCAAGTCCACCACACTTTTAACATCTTGTTACTTGCTACGAACCACACATGGTTCGGATCTTACTCTTGCTAAACGAACCATACGGGTTCGGTCTTCCTCTTTCTAAGTCACAATTTCAGTCTACGGTCTTTATGCGGCACCCGCCGGTCTAGATTACCTCGGTCTCGGTCATGTTCGGTCTTTCACGCGGCTTCGGTCTTTACGGTCTTACCGGTCCTATTTTTCCGGGTACGGTCTCGATCTTCAGTCTTCCTATCTTTTATCTTCACGCCGGTTTGCTTCTGCTCGTTCTCACCCCTACAGCCAAAAGGGATGCGCCTTCCACATCTGCTGTCAGGGGCGGACCCACGTTAAGCGGAACGGGGTCCCCGGACCCCAATCTTTTTATAAAAAGTAGTAGAAACGGTATATAAAATTTTCTATGGACCCCATAAAATAATTTAGTTGGACCCCATAACAATAAGAGTGAGTTGGTGCATTGGTAAAACCCCTTGTTTACACACAAAAGGTCCCAGGTTCAATACCTGTTTCTTTTATTTTTTTTTGTGTTTTTTTAAACTTGACTTTAAAAATGAGTATTCTAACAGCTGAATGTGTAGTAAATGAAACTTGTAGTTTAGTTATGATATTGTTTTCTATTATGTTTCTCGACCCGACCCGAACAACGACCGATCCAAAAAATTTGAACACCGAAAAAATGGGACCCCATTGTCCAAAAATCCTGGGTCCGCCACTGTCTGCTGTGGTTCGCTTTCACTTGCGGCTTGCTTTCGGTGACATTTTTCCCGGCGACAGCGGCTGCTTGCTTTCTAATCTTCTTTAGAATATCAAAAACAGCCTCATGGTCTTCACCTCGATTCCTCCTACTAATGCGTTTTGCCCTGCAGCAAAAATGGCTGCACTCTTTCTCGCCACCGACTCTCAAAACGGCCCTCGCTTAACCTTCGCTCTGATACCAAATGGGGGTACAAAACAAACTTACTAACTCCTATCCTATAATATTAAACAAAATAGATAAAAGCATGTGTCATAAATAATAAACAAGTTCACAGTCCATGTCCCTTTTCTTTAGCATAAATCCAACGTCCACTTCGAATAGCTTCCAACAAACTCGGTCAACTCCTAACATGCAAACTATTGATGACACGTGACCCATTAGTCTCCGAACCGTGATCCATTAACCCGTGAATGAACCCGATTAACCCAACAGTATACATATTGCGACATAATCCACTCCACAATTTCAGCCATCAGAACTTATGCCCAATAAAATTATAATTTTTAATACATCTGTTCATGTCAATTATTTATTAAAGCTATTTTTTATAGACTATTTTCTCAATAAAGCTATTGAAGCATAAATATTCATGAATCACGTGGTTCAATATTTCGATTAACTAAACATAGTAAATATCGGAGACGATGAAAGAGGGAATAAATTATCCAAAATGCAGTGACTAAGAAATTACCATGAAGATGATCAGATAAGCTACCAGCAGGCATGTAATCATACACAAGCCACTTCTCATCTGTTGAATAATAATAACCTATCAATGGAACCACGTTTTTGTTCTTCGTATTCCCCAAAACCTCCATTGTTGCTCTGAATTCCATCTCTGCCACCACCACATATTTCAATCTTTTCAAAGCCACCGTTTTATTCTTTTCCTGGAGCACCTGTTTGTATGTTCTCCCAAAACTCCCTTCCCCTAGAACCTCCGCAGATGTATTCACTAAATCCTCCAACTCAATATTATAAACCCCACCTTCTTCGAAACACACTAACTTGTTTCTCTCTGTTGGAAAACTATAAGTATCAAGTAGACCTGGCAATCATAACCCAACTACTTAAGTTTGGGTTGTTTCGAAGACACATACGGACCCTACTAAACATTAAACCAATCCCACTCTAATATGAAAACTAATAAACCAATTAAATAAGGGTCTACATATTTACACACCTTATTGCCTATTTGGACACCCTTCAAAACGCCTCGTATAGACCTATACGAGGCGTATAGCCTTTTTCAATTTCCAAGAGAATCTCTGATTATGTCATATTTTGTCTTATTTGCCTCGTATACGCCTCGTATAGGCCTATACTGGGCGTCTAGGGGAAAAAAGACCATTTAGCCCCTGATTTAGGCCTATACTGGGGTAAATTGGTCTTTTTTGCCTCTCTTATATGCCTAGTATAGGCCTATACTAGGCGTATATAAGGGGTTTTTTTTTTTTTTTTTTTAACAAACATTTTAACAATATTAATCGTTTTAGCAAAACTTTTATACAAAAACAAGTTTTTTTATTTTAAATAATTAATATTAGGACCCCTCGTTTGTTTTTTTTTTAGTTGAAAAATGGATGTTTTGGTAGGGTAATTTGATTGTTTTTGGAGGGTGATGTTTTTTGAGTAAAAAAATGGGTGTTTTGGTGGGGTAATTTGAGTTGTTTTTTTAAAAAAAGTTTGCTAAAACGATTAATATTGTATAAAATGTTTGTTAAAAAAAAAAAAAAAAAAAAAAACCCTTCAAGACGCCCAGTATAGGGCTATACTGAGGCTATACGAAGGGTCCAAAAGACCATTAAACCCCTGAATTGCCCCCAGTATAGGCCTAATTCAGGGCTATAATGGTCTTTTGGACCCCTCGTATACGCCCAGTATAGCCCTATACTGGGCGTCTATTATTATTTTTTTTTGTTTTCTTTTTTTAATATTTAAAAAGAAAAAACAAAAAATAAATAAAAATAGACGCCCAGTATAGGGCTATACTGGGGCTATACGAAGGGTCCAAAAGACCATTAAACCCCTGAATTGCCCCCAGTATAGGCCTAATTCAGGGGTATAATGGTCTTTTGGTCCACATAGACGCCCAGTATAGCCCTATACTGGGCGTCTTGAAGGGTTTTTTTTGTTTTCTCTTTTTAAATATCAATAACACTAATATTAACTATAAAAAACTCATATTAATTATAATAACACTAATATTAATTATAAAAAAACTCATATTAATTATAAAAAACTCATATTAATTATAATAACACTCATATTAATTAGAGTAAACTGCCATTTTGGTCCCTGTGGTTTGGGCACTTTTGCCATTTTAGTCCAAATCTCAAACTTTTTAAATCTGGGTCCTTGTAGTTTCACTTTTATTGCCATTTTAGTCCAAAATTAAGAGTAAACTGCCATTTTGGTCCCTGTGGTTTCACTTTTATTGCCATTTTAGTCCAAATCTCAAACTTTTTGGAACAGTAAAAAAATAGGGGATTTTTAATTTTGGACTAAAATGGCAATAAAGATGAAACCACAGGGACCCAGATTTAAAAAGTTTGAGATTTGGACTAAAATGGCAAAAATGCCCAAACCACAAGGACCAAAATGGCAGTTTACTCTATTAATTATAATAACACTAATATTAATTATAAAAAACTCATATTAATTATAATAACACTAATATTAATTATAAAAAAACTCATATTAATATCAATAACACTAATATTAATTATAAAAAAACTCATATTAATTATAATAACACTAATATTAATTATACGATGCCTATACGAGACTTATACTATACTATACGATACGATACAACACGATAGGCTTATACAAGACCTATACGAGACTTATACTACACTATACTATACGATACGATGCGATACAACACGATACTATAGGATACGATACCACATCCATAGGCCTATACAATGCCTATACGAGATTTATACTACACTATACGATACGATACGATATGATACGATACAATACAATACGATACTAGACTATTGGATAAGATACAACACTCATATAGGACTATAGGTGTGGTTTAGGTCCCGTTTAGGCCTATAGGCTTATACAAGACCTATAGGGGCCATATACTAGACTTATACTATACACTATACGATACGATACAACGCCCGTATACGTCGATAGGCCTATACAAGACCTATAAGGGACCTATACTACACTATATGATACGATAGTATCGTATTGTATCGTATAGTATGGTATCGTATTGTATCGTATAGTGTATAGTATAAGTCTCGTATAGGTCCCATATAGGTCTATACGAGAGCTATACGAGACTTATACTATACTATACGATACGATACAACACGATAGGCTTATACAAGACCTATACGAGACTTATACTACACTATACTATACTATACTATACTATACGATATGATACGATACAATACAATACGATATTAGACTATTGGATAAGATACAACACTCGTATAGGACTATAGGTGTGGTTTAGGTCCCGTTTAGGCCTATAGGCTTATACAAGACCTATATGGGACCTATACTAGACTTATACTATACATCATTTTTTTACTCAAAAAACATCACCCTAAAAAAACAATCAAATTACCCTACCAAAACATCTATTTTTCAACTAAAAAAAACCAACGAGGGATCCTAATATTAATTATTTAAAATAAAAAAACTTGTTTTTGTATAAAAGTTTGCTAAAACGATTAATATTGTATAAAATGTTTGTTAAAAAAAAAAAAAAAAAAAAAAAACCCTTCAAGACGCCCAGTATAGGCCTATACGAGGCATATAAGGGGCAAAGGGTCACATATGAGGCCTATACGAAGGGTCCTATACGCCCAGTATAGGCCTATACGAGGCGTCTTGAAGGGGTCAAACCAGAAGTGACATGAGTCAGGCACTGATTTTGATGTAACCCTATACGCCTCGTATAGGCCTATACGAGGCCTATACGAGGCAAAGGGTGTCTAAATAGGCAGATAAGGTGTCCAAATAGATTGACCCTTAAATAATCTTAATTAACAATTCTTATATTAAACTAATAACTCCTAGATAACTTCAAACTTAATTGTTCTTTTTGTTAATCTTTTCTTTTGAATTATTGGTAATGTTTTCTATTCTTCAGATGAGAATCAATTGTTATGTAGAAATGAATATGATGGAAGAGAGGATATATATAGATCTTACACAAAAGCTGGATCTCGTAATTTAATCTATAGATCTTACAACATTAGCAAAACTACAAGCATATAACTACATTGAAGATGTATAAGAGAAAACTTCCTTTCAGCTACAAGCTATCCGTATTTTAATTCAACTGAACATTTATTTTTTTCTTTTTTATTGAAAAAAAACCCAAAGGTAAACTGTACACAAAAAATCTAAAGAGAACATGATACCTGGAAGGGGTGAAAAGGTAGACGTTGCTCCTATTCTAACAAAAAGTTGGGAAAACAATGTACCGCTGGTTTTCTCCGGTACGGTTAGGATAGACTTAAGACCCTTGACAACCTCGGCCATGGTAGGACGTTGATTGGGTTCGGTATGCAGACACCGATTAGCTAGTTTTGCAAACTGCTTTAAACGTTTCTGGGATACCACCCCCCTTAGGTTAGAATCAACGATGTGCTTCAGTCTTCCTTTTTTAATGGAATCTTGAGCCCATGCTGCCAAACTCCACTGATCCTCATCAATACTACTATCTACTGCTTGTTTCCCACACAAGACTTCAAACAGTACCACCCCAAAGGCATATACATCGGACTTTCGAGTCAGCCTACCTGATTGATAGTAAGCTGGATCTAGGTATCCAAAGGTACCAGGGCCGTCTCCGAAAATCATAAAAAGAATTTTGGCCCTGTGCGAGATAAAAAGTTTGGACCCTATTTGCAAATCTACACACATTCAAATCCAAGCAAATTGGGCCACAAAATCACAAATTCAAAATTCTTAAAAGGCCCAAAAACGTTTTTATTTCATAAATCTAGGCCGTTTAACATTGAAAAAAAAACATACAAATTTATTTTTAGTATTTATTAGTGTAGTTTAGGAGTAGGGTTAATGTAACATTTGCCACTAAAAAATAGCATAGCCTAACTAAATCATAAATCCACACACATAAATTTATATATTACAACAAAAGAGCAATTACTTGAACTTTACTTAATTATGTGGAAGAAATACAAGTAATAAGAAACAGCTCTTAAAAAAAATATATATGAAACAGGCCCTTAGCAATAAGGAGCAACTAAAAAAATGTAGAGAAGCAGGCAGCAATTAAAAATATGTAGAGATGAACGATTCGAACCTGCATCTTGGGTGAAACAATAGGAGGCTCAGCCAACTAAGCTATACAAACATATGGTAACCATTTCGATTTATATATAATTAATATATAAAATAAGGATTTTTTGGGCCCCTAAAAGCTTTGGGCCCTGTTCGGTGGCCCATCCGGCACACCCTACGGGCCGGGCCTGAAAGGTACCTTTGACAGACGTGTTATAAATAGAACTAGATTGCTGATTCGTATCACCAATCTTGGACAACCCAAAGTCCGAAATCTTAGCTGCCCAGTTCTCATCTAACAATATATTTGTGCTCTTAACATCCCGATGTATAACTCCGTGCTTGATGCCTGTACCGGTGTGCAGGTAATTTAAACCACGAGCCGCCCCTATGGATATGACTAGTCTGCACTCCCAAGTTAAAGGAGCTCGACCTTTGTGGAGATGATCTGCTAGAGTTCCATTAGGCATATATTCATATACAAGAATCATCTCTTCCCCATCATTACAGTAACCAAATAAAGATACCAAATGAGAGTGCCTTAATTTCGAGAGCGTCTTAACTTCACCCCAAAATTCTGCTGCTCCTTGATTAGAAGTTGATTCTAGCCTCTTAATTGCAGCATACAAAAGACTTCCTTCACAAGTGATGGTTCCTCTGTAAACTTTGCCGAAACCCCCACGTCCGATCACCTGTGACTCTTTAAAGTTTTGGGTTGCATGTTCAATCTCAGAAAAGGCAAACTGACGGCAACGCGGTGGCGAATATGAGGATGAGGAGGATTCAACCGCGTCACTGGAAAGGAAAGACATAGTTAGAGGTATGAACTAGGACTATAGTATGGATAATATCATCAAATATAGATCCAAGTTATCGATATACAAATCATGGTGTGAAAACAATCATTAAAGCCACTATTCTTTATCAAAGATAGACTATGATTGAATGATATTTTTGGGGAGTTAAAGTAGTGCAAAAAGTACACCAGGTTGGTGCATGTTAACCAAAACCCACTATCAGTTGTCCCCCGGAAGCGCTACTTTTTATTTTTCTATTACTTTCTAAATAATTTAGGAACTTATATAGAAAAGTTATTTATAGAAAAAATATGTTTAATTACATCGATGGTTACTATATCAGCCAATGAAACTGTGAAAGCTAGTATGGCTTTTAACTAACCAGAAATACTAATAACAAAAGATAATAACTATATCATTCTATTAAGAACGATAAATAATAAACTAGAAAAAAATAGAAATAGAAATGTCACACCCCGATTTCCGGTGGGTCCGGATGGATTTAGTCGTGACGGTTGGGTAGCAGTTATCACAATAAT